>VZTV01077908.1:7794-19504 GCA_013400875.1 Anhinga rufa
CTCCGCGGCCCCGCCCCGCCGCGCGTCAATCACCGGCGGCGGCTCCGCCCCCTCGCGGCTCCGCCCCGCCGCACGTCCATCACTGCCGCCGAGGCTCCGCCCCCGTCGCCTCACGGCCGCGCCCGGCGGGAGGGCGCCGAGATGGCTGACAGCCGCGTCCCACCTCAGCGGAGCGGGGACTGGTACTGCTTGCAGCCTTTCGGGCCACTCAGCTGAAGTCTTTGCGTGACTCCTTAAATATTGCCGGTGATGGAGATGAAAGATCAGGAAAGAAAGAGGCCAAGTGTCGGTGGCCCTTCTTGGCCATTGGTTGCAAGTGTTACCAATTCCCTGCCAGATTTAATGGCTCGGTGCTCGCACACAGGTTGCATCCTTGGCAGATGAATAGCGTCTTGGCCCAAAATACAATGAAAAAAAATCCTTTTGGGTTGTCGGTTATGAAAAAGACATGAAAAGTGGTAGTTTTTTCCTTCTCCTATGGGGCAAGTCATAGCATTTCAAGGGTTTCTGTTCTAATAACATTGCATCCATGTTAGGGAAAGTGTATTTTTCATGTATGGTGATACCTGGGTCTATCCATGTGGTATCACCAGAGGAGCTGCAGCCATTGCAGGAAGGAATGACTGGGCCAGACTCTTCTGCCGTCTCACATCAAAGGCAAAGAGACATCTCTGTGAATGTACGGCAGGCAGCACGTAACTATCTGCCCAGCTGTTCTTCTGCTTGCGTCTTCTTGCATGGGCTCTTACTGTTAGACATAGCTGGGTAGAGGGGTACACAACGACCTGCATGAGGGTAGGCAGTTTGTGATGTTAAGAACTGCTGTTTGCTTTGGGCAGCCCTCCAAAATTGAGATCTCTTCAGCATAGTCAGCTCTGGCCTGATCCTGAACATTTGAGCACTGACATTTCTCATTGATCTGTCATCAAACCTCCCATTAGATCATGCAAAGGAAGTCAAAAGTGCCGGAGCAGTCTGTCAGACAGCAATCACCTCTTAGTTAATGGCATGGGGACAACAGAATTACTAAGAATATTAGAGGGAAGCCATAAAGACAGTGCCTGGGGTCCCATTTACCACCAGCAAACAGAGGAAATAACTGGTCTAACGTGCCATTTGTTAACAGCTTGACCTGAGCTGCTGTTGTGCCTCGCTGAGTAAGTGTGAGCTTTGTCCCTGGTGGATCTGCTCAGTCTCGTCACAGGAGCTATATGAAGGTCCACGTCTTAATCATCTTTGCAAAGCTGCCATAGAGATCACTGTAAACAAAGGCAAAAGAAGAGGGAAAAGAGAGGCAAAGCAATGGTGCTTTAGTCAGCGTCAGTGACTGGGTCTTATCCAAGGACCTGTGAGCTCTCTGCTCAGCTCTGGTGCTGAGGCATCTGTACATCCCTGGGCAAGTCAGTTCTTTTTGCCTCATTTTCCTCTGTAAAATGGGGAGAGCAATGCTACCTGCCTTACTGGGAGGTTGCGTGTTTGCTCAAGTACTGTCCTCCAGCCTGGGGACATGGAGGGGATGTATGTTGGAACATTGCAATCACCATAATAATATTACCATGAAAATAATGCAAAGCCCAAACTTACGAATAATATTAATTTCTCAGCCATAGAATGGTAGCTGTACCAATCGTAAGGAAACCAAATTGACCATGAGACAAGCAGAGAATGGATTAGCTTCTGCTTGACAGATGGTGCCAGGGACTGATGTTTTTATTTCCCTTGCAGAGGAGCTTAGAAGAAGGGGGACAGGGGAGGGTGAGGTGGGGCACATTTGTTAGAACAAAGCAGCAGTCTGTAGCAGCTCCACTGAAAAACACTAAAAATACCAAATGCAATTTTCAATCAGTTTGTAAGGGACATGCTACATATCAGCTACAGGGTGAAAAACAGGAACAGCAATATTGTACCACATGACACTTAATTTTCAAAGCAGCCTGAAAACATTAATTAATCCTCCTCTGACACAGGGAAATACAATACAGTCAGCAGTTTGTTCCGTTACTTCTTACACCAGGATTTGGGAAGACCCTGGTCCTTTTCCACAGCTGATTTCTACCACGATAGCTCAAATGACTCTGGAGGAGCCAGTCCCCTGTGCAGCACGATTGAGCAGAAAAGGCTGTGTTAGATCTGGAACTTAAATAACCAGAGAGAGAGGAGGTGTCTGCTCCCAACAGCCTTAGTAAGGCCGACCTTTAATATTTGTCCTATCTAAATCCACTCTTCATTGTTGTGAGTGACTCTGTAGGGAGCGTTTCAGGGAAAGTTGGGTGACTGAGGAATTAATCACAAACTCAGAAAGAATTGTGCAGTGAAACTTAGACACCAACATCTTGTTCTAATTAAAACCTCTAACAAAATTTCAGTGGAATTCAGTGGAACCTGGGTGCATCCCACTGATGGGCTTGGGGCCTGCTTGTGCAGACCTTCTCTCTTTAAAGAGAAAATGTTACAGCTTAGTGGTTTTGACTCCTAATCAGTCTCCCGAACCACTGTTAATTTTGCAGTACGCTTGTGGATTCCTGTGTGGCAAAGCTGAGACTACCAAACCAGGCGTGCCTGAGGTGGGACAGTGATCTAGAGGGATTTTCCATTGCTTGTTTTACCCATTCCCAGGATTTCTGGCAACAGAGAGGAGACAGCTGAAATACAGAGCTAGACTTACAGGCTGTGATCTCTCCAAGAGGCAGCTCATCTCCTAGATGTCCCCTCTATGACTTCTCAGCTTCGCCTCGCATCAAAGGCTGGGTTCATCCCACTAGCTGCTCTTGTTATTTGACAGTGGCTGCCAATAGCCTGTGTTTTTCAATGGAGACGGTACAGCCTGCAGCTTGATTCTCATAAAGTAAGCCTACTGACACACAAAAAAAATGTAATTAACCTTTCATTTTTCCTCACAAGCTGACACCTATCACTCTTGGCTTACCTGAAAGCTGACATGGGCACAGGCACTGTTTACAGACACTTTTCCAAATGGCTGTGTTTTTCCAGGGGAAGTCATGTATACAGTTAATCTCAAGATCAGAAGATGAAGATCGGTGATGAGGAGGTCCCTCCATGCCCTCTCCATAATGGCAGAGCTGGTGTCATTACCCTGTCACCATATCTAGTAGCTGTTGGCCAGATTTTAAGTGTAAAACTCCAAAGCACTCAGGAGCCCTATGAAGGAAAGAACTTAATGCCCAAAGAGGGACTCAGAATTTATGTGCTGTTATTAAGATGTCAGGAACGGAGAGTGTAAGCAAGCCTGATGCCAGGGGATTCATAACGCTCTCCTGCAGAAGTGAAGAGTCATCGTTGTGAACACCACAGTTCAGAGAGGCCAGCAGAGGGATGAAAATCACCCTGAAGCCAGTCATTACTGAAGTGAGCAGGACTTGCTGCCATTCCCTAGCAAAGAAAGCAAGGTTGCTAAGTAGGATGGGTGTTGATACAAACATATCAGGGACAGGGATCTTGCAGGTTTTTTGCATTGCTAGGCCTTCTTTTTTCAGTCTTCCACAGTGGAGGATGATTACTGAAATAAGGAGAGCTTTCAGGCTGTGGTTTCCTGCGAAGGGTCAGGCTGATTATTAGTCTTTCTGTATACAGGCTCCCATAACCACCTTATCTTGCCAAGGGACAGGGTCACTCGATCTCTCCTTCCTGAAAAATGTTTAGAAACCTGACCCTTCTCAGAAGATCACGAGAGGCTCGGAGGACAGGCTACCTGTATGACAGCTGCATGCTTGTGCTTTCCTTTGCCGCTGTCTCACAAATCGCTGTACGGTGGCAATGCTCTGCAAGATCATATGAGTTATCAGTCTTTTATTTGGGGGAGAATTTCTCAGGTGTGCAACACATGGAAGATAGCCATCTGATAATGCCACTTCCTCCACACAAAGTCTTGGTCTGATGCACACATATGTGAGTGGAAAGAGGATGCGATGGGGCGGTGCTCTGCTGACCCAGCTGGACAGGGCAGGCAGTGATCCAGCTGTCAACTCCCCTGTATTCTACAGTAGGGAACTTCAAGTGAGCTTTCATTCTCAGCTGAGGAGGTAAAGCTGGAACCATTCCTTTGGCACAGAAAACATCGCAACAGCTGTCTACCAGGAGAGGAGATAAACATTTTGGGGGAGAGCAGCTACTCCAGTGCACGTGGACTTCATCAAACAGTCTGGGCTGTCCCTATTGTCTGTGAGCACTGGATGAGAACAAAGACAGATTGGCCTAGAAAGGGCCCCACACAGACATTCAGAGCACATACAGAACAGACACTTTAATGGCTACACTGGATCACCGTTTTTTGATATAATCAGAGGAATCTACTAGCTTGGGAATATATATATTTACACACCTGAGGCCCAGATGAATTCCTGTAGCTGTTTCTTTTAGGTTGCACTTATCAGGAGACAGAACTGGTCCGTTAAAATTGTCACTTCACAGACAGGAGAGTGAAGAAAAAAATCTTGTAGCATTGTCAGTCTTTTTCATTCCCTGTCCCTAGAGCTCTGGGTGGGGTTTCCCAGCTACAGTCAACACAGCATTTCCTTGAAGGTCTTGGAGCTGCTCCAGTATTGCTATCTGTCTTCTAACAGTACCACCCCTGGTCAGGAGGCACACAGGAGTGTCAAAGGTGAGCCTATTTAAAGGAAAAGAGCCAGCCCCACTCTAGACTCTCTGGCTCATAGATATCTACGCAAAGACATCTATCAAAGATGCCAAATTCAGAGGGAGCAGAGAGCAAAAGGCAAGCAAAGCCTGGAGGAAGAAACAAGTGGCCCACATAAAAAGGGGAGACAGGACATGCAAGGGAAGGGGACAGGATATGGAAGCCTACCCAATAAGTGGCTTCATCCATACCACTGAAATGGTGGGGAAGAGGCTTGTTTTGTGATCTTCTTGACAACCTAATAATACCTGGTTGTAGTCAAACACTCCTGTGAAGGCAGGGTGCATGTAAGGCTGAGATGAGAGCTCAGCAGATGTGTGTCCATGTTTAAAACCTGTCTCCAGGATGGAGAAACCTTGAGAAGGCAGACTTCAAGTCTGGTTTCTGTCAAGCAGCAATGGCATGTGGGTGGCACTGCCTCCTTTAAGGCACAGCATGTTTCAACAAGTGAAGCTTGTGAGAGAAGCCCACACCTGATGAAACAGAAAATACCGAGCTCCTCTTCTGTGAATGCTGCAGAGGTCTGTGTGAGGGGGCTGTCAACTCAGAAACTGGCTGTACAGCTGAGTAAACAATAACGTATTTGCCTCGGGGATAAAGTAGGAGAGATGATGCATAGTTTATTCCAGGGCATTACCGAGACCACCACAGAAGTGAGAAAGGATTTCTTTCCTTCCCAGCTTACAACAGTAACAAAAAGCTGGAAGCTACCTGCAGGTCTTGCACGTGAACAGGTAGTGATGAGACTTTGTACTTACACAGTATCATGCACACAAAGATTTTTAAAGTACTTTGCTAAGCTGAGTAAGCAGTGCAATTCTTGCTGCAGAGATAAAATTTAGGAGTAAAAGAGAGGCCAAGCAAATGATCTGGAACCCCTTGTCCTGCCAGAGGGGGAACAGCAGGGTTAGGCCAGGAGCGAAGGCAAAGCGTCTTCCATTTGTTGTGCTCTCCAGGCTCCAACTTGGCTGAGAGCCCAAGGGAAGGGTGCTTGGGGGCTTTCATGTTACCAGTTGGTTATATGGCAAATAATATAATTATTCAGCACATGTGTTTGGTCTTATACAGGGCAGGCTCCAAGTTAGACTAGCAAGGGACTAGCAATGTAGCCTGAGTCACTCATAAGTCAGTGAAATAGGTGAAAACAAGAAGAGTAAGGAGTATGACAGGTTTAAACTCAGATGGGCTCACAAAACTGTAGAACAGCATGCAAACAAGCAACCCACACCATGCCTGATTCAGTTTTCTTCTTTCACTGGGACTACACATACAGATTGCTCACATTTGGCAGAGGTGAGCAAGCTTTCTTGCTAGATTTGCAAGACATGACACGAGGGGGATAGTTGCCTTCACAGATGATTATGCATCAACAAGTATATCACAGGCAGGCAACAGGGCATCAGCAGTACATCAGCAAGGAGCTGAGCTGCAGCAATGACAACTTGATGTGGGACCTGTACACCCAACAGAGCACGGGGTGGAGGGCACAGCGGGCTTAGTCCTGGAAGAGGAAGGCTTTAAGGGCAGATTTGGACACTCCAGGTGTTTTGAGGGGGCACAAAGCAGGAACAAAGCAAACAAAACCAGTAATTTGCTAATAAAGCATGGAAGAGTATTTGACCATTACAGTTGTTGCATCATTATTAGTCAAGCTTCTAGGCATCTGCTAATTTGACAGCTAATTATTATTATTATTACAGTGTTTAGACAGATTTTTAAAAGGCATCTTGCAGGTGCCTCATTCCCATTCATTTCAGAGAGACTTAGGCAACAGGGACTTAGCTCATAGTCCAGCCTCAGACTGGACCACGTTCCACGTGGGAGGCTAGAGTTACTGTTCGTCCCTTCAAGAATCTCTAACCGGCAAAAAACAAATGTACTTTCACAGGTGCCCTGTTAAAATTTAGACTGGTTTGAAAAGACTTATTAGACTGAACTAACTAGCCAGCCTAATGCTACATCTTAGCCCTTGAAAACCACAGCGTGAAAAACAGTCTCCACCTCATGCTAAGTTCTGAACAGAACAGACCATAGTGTACCCACAAAGGCGTATTGTGCCTCCTCCTGTTGTGTTCAGATACACTAATCATAAAGCAACCAAGAGAAGATAACAGCAATGAGAAGATGTGAGAGGCAGGTCCAGGCTCCATGCAAGAACCAAAGGGAATAGAACCAGGACTGGAGGCAAGCCGCAACATACACCTGATGGACCCATCCAGGAGAAACACTACCGACAGCAGAGGTTCACGGTCCAGCCAGGAGGTAGGGCCAGAGACAGGGCTTCAGACTGGCACACCTGGCACACAGCTCAGGCAGGAACTGAGCAAATGCCCAGTCCAGAGCTTAAATGGAGCCCTGGAGCCTCCGGGCAGGGGGTGGGGGCCCCGGGGGAGGGCTGGTCAGTGCAATTAAAGCCTTTTAGTGCCCTCCGGGGCATGACTATATTTTAGAGTTAAAATGGCACGGCTAACCTAGGAAGTGGGTGGTAGGAACAGGTTAATTTTACCTTCTCACAGTACAGCACTTATGTTGGCATTTCCTAATTCTTGTTTTTTAAAAATTCAGCTATTATAATTTAGTATGACCTTTCTCCATGGAAATGTACTGACCTCAGTCTGGCAGAATCTTGGGTTCAAATCTGATCAGTTAGCAAGAGAAATGTGTCTGATCTCATTCTAATTCCTTGCAGATTTTTGCCCAAAAAATCATGCACTCTCTTGGCAGTTTCTAATTCACTTTGGGGAGATCCAATTTTAGATAGCTGAGAACAAAGTCAAGAAGAAGCACATCAAAAGGACTAGGACACTTTTAAACTTGATACTCATTGACCTGTGTTTTCTTATTTTCCTGTATCCCCAGTACCAATTCAGTAGTAATCTTACAGTCCCCTTCTGTACTTTTCCTCCCCTGCCAGATAAAATCTGGTAGTCAAACCTACTGGGGTTTGTCTGTTGGTTTTTTTTCTTGCTACCTCAAGCTGAGAAGCAAATTCAGAACCTCACAGCCTGCAGACAGTGTAAACGCTTGTGAGCAAAGGGAACTGGCTTCTTCCAGGTCGTATAAGTCCTGAGCAAATGTGTTTCTGTTTGGAAGACTTCTTGTGGGTAGCTCCAAAAGGAACAGAACAATGCAGTACTCCTTCCCCCAAAATAGCAAGCAATCAAGATAAAACTAGTGAGCTTACACACACAAAAATGGGAGCTGATGAAACAAATGGAGCAGCTCAGGACTAGGGGCAGAAAACCAAAATGACAGAGCCAAGAGATGGATTAAAAATAAATAGGTCAAAATCTGTCTGAAACACCAGGAAAAGCTTTCCCTGGCAAATTCACTTCAGCACCTGATAAGCAACTGAAAGCAGAGTTGAACCATGTGTCAGGCAGGTGAGTTTTCTGCAGTTGTTAACTACCCCCTAGTTTCTGAAGACACCATTAATGGCTATCGATAGCATATGAAGCATCACACTCCTGCCTACATCCCCAACTTCTAGGACAGTGATGCATACATAAGCCATGTTAAATTGCCGTACAGCTGTCCATGGGCAGCCCACATAGTTGCATCTTTGCGAGCTCACAGTTACTAATAGTTGTCATTAGCTGCTGAAAAATGAACATGGTGGATCTCGGTTGGGGGGGGGGGTTACTGTGCAGTGACTCACTGCGTACGCCCCTGAGCAAAACATCAGCAAACACAATTGGGACCAAACAAGAGATGGTTGCTAAATGATCAGTTTAAGTTAATCAAGACTTCATTATTCGTAGGTTTTTATTCTTTGTAACCTGGGAGGTTTTCTTTTGTGTGGCATAGCTCTGTCTATGTTGACTCATCAAACTTGAGGGCACATGATCCTTAGTCCTCCTTTTAGCTATTAAATTGCTGCTATGAAGCTTATTTGTTTTATCTGTTCTTTGACACACAATCTGATCAGACACACAATCTGATCTTTCGTTTACATGTAGGCAGAGGTAGTCTCCAGCTCTGAGTTAGCTGTTGAATGCAGAAATCTAGGTAATGCTGGGACAAAGCTGAGAAACATAAATTACTTTGAAACATAGAGAAAGAAATTTGTGTTGACACTGCTGCTTAAAGTAAGCAAACTGAGCAAGCAGTAAGCCAAAATAGCCATATATACGAACCATTTGAAAATAGCCTGAGGTGCTACGATAAAGCAGGAGACCACCTTATAAAAGAGGCCTTTTATGCATATCTCACTGTAATATCATAACCCATTGATTTTCTTGCCTCAAGCAAACTGGTGTTTGGGAGTTTCTTACAGATTGTTCCTCCTCACTGTGCACAGTGTACTTGATTCTGCACTGCTTTGCTTTTTGTGGAGTCATTTAAGCCTTGGCTAAGTTATGCCATCCCTCCTCTCTAGGAGAGTGTTGTAGAATTATACTCAACATGAGACAGGGCAGTTTAGAAATCAATTTTTGGCTCATGACAGCATTTCTCAGAGACCCACAGCACTGAGGAATTCTTTCCCACCAGCTGAGCAGGACTCAGCTTTCCAACTAACGCTGGTCTTTTTCCTCGCTTCTAGAAACCAGCACATGTAACGTGGAAAGGCAAATGGAAGAAATAATTTCCTGATGTTACTCTCCCATTGGTTTTACATATAACTGGTGGAGCCATAGCAAGACTGATCTGTGGCTGGGGAGGGAAGAGGAGGACATCTGTGCTACAATGAACAGGAGGTGAGGTCTCCACAAGGCACTTCCCTGCTCAAATGAGTCTACGCCAAAAAAGCTGGCAGAACGCAAGGGCTTTGCTGTTGGTCCTACAAGCAAATCACCCTTAGGGCTCTGCATGATGGCCAAAACCCATCTCACCTTTTTTTCTATACAAACTCAGATATTAAAGCAGAAGGGAGGTAGAAGAATGGGTTACATCCAGGCAAAGAAGTCAGGAATAAACATCCCTTCAAAGTACAGCAGAAGCATATACAGAGATGTGATGAGTAGGTGCAGTTTATTTCTCCTGTCTCCTGAGCTTGCTGTGACTACGGGCTCTCAGGACCTGCACTGCAGGCCGCCCTACGCTTTGGCAGGCATGGAGGAAATCAGTTCCAAGTTTCGTTCACAGACATTTTCCACATCTTTCCTATTTTCAGCCTTGACCCTGACCTCTGAGGCCCTCACTAGACCTGGGAGCTGTAGGCGAAACATTTCAGGTTGCGGTTGTGAAGATACTTGAATATAGCCTTTAGACCGGTAATGATGCTAGTGAGAAAGGGGTTAATCTATTCCCAGGCAGGAGTAGTCAGCAGGCAGGGATTTGCAAGGCAGTAGGGGCTGTACCAGACCTGAGAGAACTGATTAACTCACTGCATGCCCCCATACCATGGAGGAGCTGTGCATAATTGGTACCTTATTTTAGCAGGGAATGGTTTTTAGGATGGGGTCTATAATTAAGAGCTTAGATTAAATCCACTGTGATTGGGGAGAGAGAAGTGGAGAAAACAGCTGAGGCTGTCTGGTAGCATAGTGGTCTGGGCTTTATCCCTTCTTGAGGCTGAGGGAAGAAAGCCTTAAGAAAACCAGACATCTCTGTCACAGAGTTACCCCGATTTTGTTAGAGGCAAACAGAAGCTTTTCCTACCCCAAAACAGTGTGAGTTCTGATAAGTGCTTATTTTTGAAAGGAGTGAATCACAGACACTTATTTTTATTTAAAGATGAATTGTTTTCTGGGGGATTTAAATCTTTCTTGACAGTGTTTATAACTTGAAATGCCACAAAGCAGAGCTGTCACATAGCAATTGGAGGATCATACTGATGAGAAGAGAAAGAGAAACTGGCTATTCTCGTTCAGCTGTCTGGATGGGAAGGAGCCACAGACAGCGAACAAACAGAGCCACGTGAAACACTGCTAGAAGCAACCTCGAGAGGTCACTCTGTTGCTAGGCAGGATCTGCTAACACAAGCAGGGAAAGGAAAATTAGCCTCGGAAAATTATTTCAGCTTTAATAACTCGGGCTGGTGTTGACATTGAGGCACAGATTTGATTTTTAGACACCGATTTTTATGGTGGTTGTAACCTTCCCCTTTTTTTTTTCTCTTCTAGCTCAATTCGCTTTGAGAATGATTCTCAGCCCTAGCTCATGATTGACATTATCTGGGGTCAGCATCCGTGCCAGTGGCCCCCGTTGTGATCCCACCAGTGGAACTAAACCACCTGGAAAATCTGGGCCAAAAGGCGTTGTGTGGACAGCTCTCCAGGGAGATAGCGCTTTTTAATTAACTGGCAGAAAATGTCGGTGAGGAATGATTGCCAATTCCATCTGAGGGGAACAATCCCAGCTGCATGCTATAATTTCTTCTACCTGTACAGTGGAAAAACCTCACAGTATTAGCCTTTTTTTTCCTCTCAGAGGAGCTAAAAATATGCTCTTTGAAAAACACAGAATGATACTGGTTTGGAATGGGAAAGGGAAGAAGAAAAGAGATCTGGGACCTACTTGGAGGGCACTCTGACAAATTTGCAAAATGTTTTCAGTGACAGCAGTTTGCAGGGAATATCGCGTTCTGAAAATAATTGTCATCTGTCCCACAAGTAATTATTTGAGTGGATTAGTCACTACTGGCTTTGGCAGGCCTTTTCATTTGATTTCCAATAAGACCCTGCAATCTCCTATCCCGTCAAATCTGCTTGTGGCACACTGGCCAAAAAAAAAGTCTGTGAGGACAACATGGCTCTTGTCTTCTAGGCAAGTGGGCAGAAGGATATTAAATGGCGTTTTGGGGGGACAAAAGGAGAGCTGTTTGTTTACATTAGCCTTGGACTGTTTGGTTTGGTTTGGTTTGGTTTTTTCCATACAGTGAGAAGCTCCTGGGATCAAGTTAAAATGTGAAAATCACAGAATCACAGAATCATAAAATGTCCCGAGTTGGAAGGGACCCACAAGGATCATCAAGTCCAACTCCTGTCCCTGCACAGAACAACCCCAAAATTCACACCATGTGTCTGAGGGCATTGTCCAAGTGCTTCTTGAATATTGCCAGGCTTGGCATCGTGACTACTTCCCTGGGGAGCCTGTTCCAGTGCTCCACCACCC
>VZTV01077908.1:19519-45955 GCA_013400875.1 Anhinga rufa
GATGAGGTCTCCCCTCAGCCTCCTCTTCTCCAGGCTGAACAAACCAAGTGACTTTAGCCTCTCCTCATACAGTTTCTCCTCTAAACCCTTCACCAACTTCATGGCCCTCCTCTGGACACTCTCTAGTAGCTTCGTATCCAATATAGTGCTTGATGCACCCCAGGACTTGGTTGGCCCTCTTGGCTGCCATGGCAAACTGTTGGCTCATGTTCAACATGCTGTCAACCAGAACCCCCAGGCCCCTCTCTGCAGAGCTGCTCTCCAGCCTCTCACTCCCCAGTCTGTATGTACATCCAGGGTTGCTGTGCCCCAGGTGCAAAGTCTGGCACTTTCCTTTGTTAAACTTCATACGGTTGGTGATTGCCCAGCTCTCTAATTTGTCTAGATCCCTCTGCAGGGCCTCTCTGCACTTGAGAGTGTCAACAGCTCCTCCCAACTTTGTGTCATCAGCAAACTTAATTAGTATTCCTTCAAGTCCTGCACCCAAGTCATTTACAAAGACATTAAAGAGTACCGGCCCCAAGATGGATCTCTGTGGAACCCCACTAGTGACTGGCCACCAGCCTGATGTAACACCATTTACCCTTTGAGCCCAACCCACCAACCAAAATATCAGCTTTCTTGGAAAAAAGCCCAAAACATTTCCAGCTCCAGGGGTCCTGATATCAAACAAAGGTGGCTTGCATTGGGTTGGTGAGGTGGATCCTACATTACCCGCTCAAACCTTGCTGCTGGACAGCAAGACTGGTGCGTGCCCACCACGAAAACATGAGGCTGTCAACTTGAGCCAGCTCAAGAGCTGCACCAAGGCCCTCTGAGTAACCTGATCAGCCGGACAGCCTGGGGAGTGGGGCTTGGTAACTTTGTCAGTCGTACAAGTGAAAAACAACCCAACTCAAGATTCACCATCCAGAGAGAAAATAAATGTTGGCTTGAAGGGACATAATCAGCAGCAATATCTGAGGGAAAGGGCTTGGAGTCCGAGAGTATTTGACCTTGGAGCCCATAATCTTGGGAATCTTGGAAATCAATCAATGACCATTTTGACCCCATAAATCTTGGGAAACCCTGAAGAAGTCTTGCACTCAGATATGAATTTGGCGGCTCTCATTCACACTTCCAGCAGATGTTTATCCAAGCGCCATCAGCTGCTGTTCACAAAGGGATTAAAAGGCACAGGAGTCACTGAGGTATCTCTTACCTAGAGCTGGGGTTTAACCATTTCAAAGTGTAATTGCAGTTTGCACCGTATGGTAAACTGTTCTTGGTTACTCAGTTACACTCTCATGCTTCCACATTTCTGAAGGATGATCTGCAGATCCTCCAAATGCAATGAAATATATTGGCACATTTAATCAGCGTTGATTCCCTGAAGAAGTGCAGGGAAACAGGATTTAGAGACAAGAGCTGAGCATGCTGTATTTGCCAGCCATATGCTGGGATATTTTCTTTCAGACTGGGCTCCAATAGTAGCTTGTATTTGCAGGCATAGAAATGGAAACAACACAGATTGGGAGTAAACAGCATTCAAGAATCATGTTGAGATCTAGCATCCTTTATTTCAGAGAGGGAAGCAAAAGGAAGAAAAAAAGAGAAAATGAGGTAAAGGCAGATCACATTAGAGGCTGCGGGGTGAGCATATCAATTCTCATTGGTGTCCCAGCAAAGAAGAGTTGAAAGGTGGGATTTGAAGGAGGATAATTTGCAGATGTTTGTAAGAACGATGAAATGATAGTGGCTTTAAGAAGGAAACGCTCTGTAGAACTGGCTCATTGCCAAATCCCCCCATCAAGTGACTTCTGATGAATAACATAGGCCAGGGTTATGCCACAGTTTGCATTGCTTCCACATGCACATGCAGGAGAGAAATAATGAACTGAGTTGCCTTATCCCTTCAGCTGGTCACAGGACTGCTCCTCTCTGTCCTGATGAGTATGAGCCGCTCACTGCTGTGCACCGGTTCCTCACCTCCACTCAGCCCACTGAAACTCGCTCTGCCCAAGGCTGGAAGGCAGCTGTGCTGGGGACAGGGAGAACTACAGAGACTCCAGGCCAAGTATATGTATTAGTCTTCTATGTATTAGGTTCTTCCCCCAGCGGGTGATGGAGCACTGGAACAGGCTCCCCAGGGAAGCAGTCACGGCGCCAAGCCTGGCGATATTCAAGAAGCACTTGGACAATGCCTTCAGACACATGGTGTGAATTTGGGGTTGTCCTGTGCAGGGACAGGAGTTGGACTTGATGATCCTTGTGGGTCCCTTCCAACTCAGGACATTCTATGATTCTATGACTTTAGTCACTGCAGGGACCAATGTATTATTTCCTGCAGGGACCGGGCAGCCAGGACACTGCTTACAGGGAGCCAGGAAAACAGCTCTTTTGAAGGACCCTCTGAAAACCTGGATTCCTTGGTGTAACACAAGTTGTGCAGAAATTCTCTTAAGTGTGAGCCTATTTTTTTTGAAGGGGAGGCCCATCAACCTGCCCCAAAATGTGCTCCCTGCCTACCTTGACTGTCTCTCTCTTCCAGCATCTACCACCAACAGATAGACCAGTCTCCCTTTTCCTTTCCCACTGGGCCCCCTTTACTCTTCAAGCTGCTGAGAACCTGGGAACTTTACATAGAGCTCTTGTCTTACTGACCAACCTGCTCTGCTCCATAGGTCAGACGCTGTTGGTGAATCTGCATGGTTTGGGGAGCTAAAACCCAGAGGGAAGCCCAAGCTCCTTTGGGTCAATAAGATATTATTTTGGATTACTCTCTTTATGACATTTTTTAGGGATATTGTGATGGATGTTTATTGCATAATTAATTATCATATTACATACATTATCAATATTTATTATTGAGAAAAACCTGTGGTGCTTGTTACATGTGTGCAGTGCTTGGCTACAACATAATCCACGGTTGTATTCCAGCTACAACTGAGTTACCTTCTCTCAGAGGCATTCCCTCCATGTGATGGAGTCTGTGTGGTCTTCAGGCCTGGAGTCAGACCCAGTGAGGATGCTGGGGAAGGAGGAGAAGATGAGGTCCACCATGTGACAAGATATTCCCTATAGCAGTGCTCTGGACAGTGGAATCAGAATTCGTGGAGGAGAGCAGTTCAATTGCCATAGCTAGGAGTGGCGGGTGTGGCAACATTTCATAGGGCTTTCATGGCTTTGAAGCCAAAAGAGACAGGAGGCTGTAGCAAGCAGTTGCTGTGCACATGTGAGTCCGTATTTGCTATTCTAAACCAAGAAGGACATTTTAGCCTGGTTTTCTAAGGAAATGAAGCTTACGCTCTCATGCTGCTTGTCCATCTGTTTCCCCTTCGGTTGTTCCCCAGCAAATCTGGAACCCATTGAGCAAGGTCAGCCAAATTTGACAGTGGGACAGTAGGCACTTCCCTCTGTGGAGAACCGGGTGGCCTGATGTAGGGGAAGGCAGGGAAGCCCTTTAAGTGAGGGGGGCAGTAGCCGACTGGACGTGAGCACCGGCTGGCCTGTCAGCCCATGCTTGGCTCTGGGTCCACTGCAGCTTGTGCCTGGGCACGGAGGCTTGGTAAAACCTCGGCTGCCAGCGGGTAGTAACCGTGCCCGGTGGGGAGAGTTTCCTTCCTAACCATTGCACTAATTAGCTTAACCCTGCAAGATGACATCTGATTACCTGAGCTCTCTAAGAAATATTTCACAGCTATTTTGTGTTTGGGTGATTAAAAGTATCCTGATAGGGGATGATATGTTACAAAAACCCTAATTTTCCCAAGAATCTGTATTTTGGCCTGACAGTGTTTTGAAGAAACCTTTTGAGGGATGTCTTTTTGCAAAGCAATCACAATTGTTATTATAAACACATACCCCAATTGGTCCCTCCTCTGACCTCACACCATCAGATAAACTGGCTTAGCCTTCAGATGTCTGTAGGGATTACTTTATATCTGTCTATAGCGGTGATTGAGATAAAGCGATCTTTTCTGCAAATACAGTTTAGCCTTCAGGAAGTTACTGCTTACTTGTGTGTTAACCTCAGATATGAGCAGGTGACCAAACACAGGCAGACTGCAGCTTGCCTGTGCTTGTGAGCTATAAATAAAGAGGAGCCTGCAGCTACAGTTGCCTCTGCTCTGCTGCAGGTAAATATTTTTTCATGTAAGTTTAGTGAGAGCAACTTGCATTCAAATGGCTGACCACAAATCCCCACAGCAGACTGCAATAAAAAAATGCTTTGGTGGCATCAGCTGCCACAGGCTATCAAGATCCTCAGGGAAAAAAAATCCAGTTAATTTTCTCAATGACATGTTGCTGACACAGAAAGTTAGTATTTCATACCAGAGGCTCAGGTAATGAAGGGTCAGGGCATCACCAACCTCCACCTCCTAGGCTGAGGCGGGAGCGAGTACTTCTAGATCGTCCTGAACATATTTTAAATATCTCAAATGGCAAAGATTCCACAGTCTTTCTAGGCAAACCTGATGTTTGTGATACATTTTCTTTCTAAAGGGTATTCCATTCTGATTCTCTGATTTGCATCCTCCCTGAAATACCTCCGGTCTCTGACTTTGATTAGAACCAGCCAAATTCTCAGGAGCTGCTCTTGTATGTCCTATGCTTCCTGCATTGTGAATCTGATTACCTCAGTGGTTTTGAATATCCCACTTCCCTAATACATTCAGGACAGTGATCACTCCTGATGCCAGCTTTTTACAGATTTCTGGCATGCTAATGAAAAGCTAAGGAGCAGAGGGGCTATGGTGGTGGACAGGTTGAGAGAACTCCACGTCCACATTCCTTGCAACACCCCTGGGATTTTGCATAGCCGTGGCAGGTTGACTGACCTTCCCTCTCCATCCCTGCACTTCTCTGCTCCTTTCCATTCCCGTAAGCAGTAGTCAAAACATGTGCAGAGAGGGTGTGCATATAATAGCAGTTGGATGTCCATATGACCAGCTTATTCTCTTAAACCCTTCCCAAGCATCTGGTTTTGGTTTTTTTGTTTGTTTGTTTGTTTGGGTTTTTGTTTGTTTGTTTGGTTTTTTTTGCCAGTGTTTGGGACAGGATAGTAGCCTGTATGGTTTGACACATGACAGCAATTCTTACGACCCATCAGTTTGTTTGTTTGACTTGGAATAAGGTAAAACATTCATAGTTTGAGTAGAAACATCAAAGCCCATCTAAGAGGCTACTTAGGAAAACAGTCAGTCGAGACATAATGGACAGGGAGAGCATGGGTCACTTGGGTAGGATGCTATGCAAAGGCAGAGAAGGCAGAGAGCAGAGCACTGAGGAGGACAAAAGGGATAACCATGCTACTCCCTGCCCTGTTTTGCAAACTCCTCTGTCAGCAACACCAAAACCAAATTTCTTACCTTTGCCTCTAAGATCTTTTGTCGCCTCTTTTCATGGAATCCAGATGTCTCCATTTAGCAAAGGACAGCAGCCTCGCTGACTAGATGTTCTTTCCACTCTGCACCATGCAGCAAAGTAGCTCCTCCGTTTAAACACCATGCTTCAAGGCCAGCCTATAAATTCCTTCCTAAAATTCTTCTGCCATAAGCTCTGTGGAAAATTCAGTGAGAATTAGACTGATGGCATGCGCTCAACACTGCCAAGGATGTAACTTAGCTCTGACCCACTACTTGGAGCATGGCTGACCTGTGAGGTAGCATCTCTGTTGTCTTATATCTCACATTGGGCCAGGTTGCTGGCACATGAGCCACCATTCTCTTCTGTCTTTGTGCAATGGGTACCTCAGTACAAAACTGGGGCTCTGAGCTGAGATGCAGATAGTAAGCAAGTTGGTAAGAGCAAAATGAAGAATTAGCATTGGTCCTTTTCATGTCAAAAAGCTCTTGAAGCTCTGTTAATACATATTCAGTATTATTCTTCATGAAACAATCCTGCTTAAGCAAGATGACCCACCAGTTTTTTCCCATCTCTAATTTTAATGTAGTTTTATAAAATGGATACATTTGGCATGTCATCTGGAAACATTAACCAGCGAGGTTAAAGGGGTGAGGCTTTTGGGTTTAAAGCATCCATTTAGTGGATAGATAAATGAATTGACTAAGTGCTAGCACATTTGTCATAGGGTTATTATACCTGAATTTTTTTCTGTGCTGGTTGTAAGCTATTGGTTAATGGGGTAGAATTAGATTTTTACAGAACTCTGTGCAGATGATTTTCTTGGAAAACATTTTGAAGAGCCTGCCTGTCCAGAATATGAGATGTGATGTTCCACTGCTGTCTGATTGATTGCTCCTCAAACAGCAGGACTGTGGCTGCAAGTGGTAGCCTGTGGCTCCTCCATTAAAGTTTCTACGCTAGCACAGGAGAGCTGTAATTAAGAGAAATGACATGTTAATGTAGAAGCAGGCTCAAAGCCCTCAGATCTGAGCATCATGGGACATTAAGGAAATCTAACATTTGATCTAGAGCAGGGCTGCTTGGCCTGGGGAACCTCAGGTCCAGAATTGTCATGTCTTCAAATTCTGGGTGCAGACTGTTTAACTTGAGCTCATCTTTCCTCATGAGATGAATAATAATAAAAAAATAATAACATGGAAACTCCCTCACAACAGAATCTCAGAGAAATGTAGAGTCATCTCGAACCATATAAATATTAAGAATATAAAACCTGGCTGGACAAAACACGTGCTATCGAATATGCCAAAAGGTATCCTGCACCAGTGGGGGCAGAAGTGGAGAGATTCCCTTATTTTCCCTCATATTTTCCCATAAATGTTTTTCTCTGAAGAGCTCCCTGCCTTTCATATATTCTAACATCTCATTCAGTCAGGCTGACGAAGGTACATAAGGAAAGCTCTGGGATGTTCCAGGGATATGAAATATTTCATCTCCAGGACTCCATTATCTGAAGTTGGTTGAGACAGTTCAGACAGAAATAGGTTCCATCCTAACAGACAGTAAAGGGAACATATGATATCTTCTAGTTGCTATTTGACAGGAGTCCACAAAACCACACAAAGAGGTTACAGACAAGCTTTTTTTAGCCCTAGTAGTGAGGCCAAGGAATGGATAAACCACAGGAATACACTACAAAAGGTGAGGGATGATTCCTTATACACTTAGCAGAACTCATTTGCCCCAGCAAGAGGTCTAGGGGAAGGTGGTGTTATCCCTTCTGTACATATCTCCTTTGATGCTCTCTTCTTTGTCAAGCAAAAATGGTCTTCTCCTTCCACTGTATATCCTTGACCCTTACATATGTTCATTACCGAGCTCTTCATATCATCCTGTTTTGCTCTTTTTCCCTCACTTGTTATATTTTCCTCAGCAAACAGAGTCTCATGATGCTCTCTGTGGCTGGGAGGAGCTCCCCCAGCACACCCCCGGATCTCACTTGCTATTCTCTGTTGAAATCCTTCTCAGGAAGCCCAAATGCTTCAACAAAAGCTGGCAGCGCGTAGGCTTACATGTGCTGCTCCCATGTTTGCTTGTCTGGTAGCTCCTGATTTTAGCCCCCAGCCAGCCTGTGTTAGGTTTTTTGTCTCTCGGAGACTTTTTGGGAGTGTGTTGGCCATTTTGCTCTGAGTCCATGTCTCAGCTAGCATGAGGGGTTTGGGTACTCTGATTGATACTCCTGTATTTTATGAACATAAAGTTAATATTGTGAACAGTGAGCTGCTTTAGGACCATGCTTGACAAGTTCATTCATGCTGAACTGGAAGTGGACTGGGGCCCAAAATAGCCTGTGAATGCCTGACCAGGGGAGGCTGAAACGACAGGCACCCAGCTTCCTAGCAGGGGCTCATTTATTTTGCACACAGCTACTGTTGGAGGCCAGGGCCTATTTACTGGAACATGATGTGACTGCATCACTTCTGTTAAAATACAAAGAACAGTGTCATCCCAGTGACACTGAGAATGGTCCTTTTAATGAGGTGCATAAATAACAGACTCTCTCACTGGAAACCCATAACGATGTCAGTACAAAACAGGGCATAATAAGAACAAGGTGCCCCCAGCTCTCATACTAGATACTTTGGCTCTCTCACTAGATTTTGTCTCAGAAAGCCCCCACCACTTTTTGGGGGTCCTGCAAAATGCAGGTGTTCAGTTTTGAAACTGATACTCATAGAATCGCGGAAACATTAGCTCGAAGTCCCCTCTGCAGGTGTCCTGGTGAAAACATCTTCCCTACAGTCCAACCTGGGCCTCCCAAAGAGCAAAGTATGGCCACCATCTCTTGTATCATCCAGTACTGCTGAGAAGTATCTGCTGTCTTTGTATCTCTCCATTGGATGGCTGTAGGCCACCACTAGCTCACCTCTCAGACACCTTTTTCCAGCCTAAGCAAGCCCATCCACCTTTCCATGTGGGTACATGCTGTGGGCCCCTGAACACACAGGCAGCCCCCACTAGGCCCTGCCAGTTACTCCACATCCTCCTTGACCTGGGAAAGGGAGCCGAGGGCGGACACAGCAACCCAGGCGTGGCCTCACCACATCAAGCAGTCCAGGATAAATAACTTCTCTTAGTGTTGGCTGCCGTCCTCCTACCCAGCAGTTTACAGGCTTTCTAGGTGAGAAGTTGTTGTCAAAAGTCCTTCATGGGTTCTTTTCTTCCATGAAGTTGTCCAGTTGCTTTTTGAACCTCTTGTAAAGATTTGCATCTACAATCTCCTGCAGCAAGGAGTTTTACAGATTTTTTCCACAGCATGTAAAGAACCACTTCCTTCTGTTTGTGGAGAACTTGCTAATTGCTAGTTTCATTTCTTGTTCTCACACAAGAAAGCTCAAGGAACCATTGTATAGTATTTATCCTCCCCCTGCCCTTCATGATTTCATAGATCTCCGTAGAAGTGATGACAAATGGGAGGACAAAAATATGCAAGTAAGACAAATGCTAAATTCTGCTTTTCTGTCCCTTTGCTCCCTGCAGCATGTGACTCCTCACGCTTCATTTGAGTGTCAGCTTTAGTCTCTCTCCTGTCTTCTGTTTCCTTCTCCTTTGTCTTTATGGCACTCCACCAGTAAACAACAGCTAGGAGTAACTGAGGCTATAAACAACCATTTTCCTGTTCATTTACCTGTGCTGTTCTGGCAGTTGCTTAATGGTAAACATAGGATTTACTGACACACTTTGGACAGCAACATTCACAAGTTTAATTCCTTGCCTTTGAAAGACAGGATAATACAATTTTCTTCTGCATTCCTCCAGGCCACAGAGTGAAGAACGGCCACAGGCAGAGGTGTTCTCAAGAACCCCAGCTGGATTATCATCTGAATTTCATTAGAATTATGAATAGTGCTGCAGATGAAGTTGACTAGGGAAAAAAACAACTTAATCTGTTAAAGAGCTGCAAAAGAGCTGTATTTCTTTCTGAAAGATTGCTTTGGCTTCTTGCTCTGCTAATCTGATGTTTGTGTTTATGAGGACAGTCAGTATGCATCCTCAAGCAACAATTTTAATGTCTGCTCCACATGTGCTGTTTACAGAAGTCGCTGATGTTGCAGGCAGTTTGACAATCAGCAAAGAACAGGCCCTGAAGGGAAGGAGATAACCTGCAGGTTAGGAACAACCAGCTGAACCCTACAAAAGCTCACCCAATCTCAAGAGGAGCTTTGCTCGAGCAAGGGATTCAGACTGGGTCTGAGGAAGTGGTACACTTCTAAGCCACCTATCTGAATCTGACACAGGCAGGAAGCCTCCGACTCCTCAAAATCTCCTGTTCATTGAACATCTACTAGAAAATAAGCTGGTCATCTCCACATGAGTGGGAAAACTGATGTGGAGTATAGCTGGTGATGTCTAATACTGTTTCTAATGCTGAATAATGTTATAATACTAATAATGTTTCCAATACTGAAACAAGGGGTTCCCACTCTTCACTCTGTTGACTCAGTTACCCAGAGTCTATTGCTAATGGAGGACAGTGTTTGTCCTGTGAGCAAGAGATGATGCAGAAAGGACAAGCAGCCTCTGTACGGGAAGGGGAATTATGGTGCTGACAGTTACCCTTGCCACAGACTTTTCCCATGCCTATTAGCCTATCCAAAGCAAACTAAGGTGCATGTTTTTGGGCCATGAGGTTAAAAGTGATCTCTAGTAATCCAGCTGAGACGTGTGCTGATAGGAAGGCAGTCTTGACTGTGAGATTTATTATGGTAGAGAGCCATCTCGTATGGAGGAGAGCCCATAGAGCCACACATGGAAGTGGACACAACCCTGCAACAGGGAAGAGGCTGGAGGAGACACGAGGCAGCAGCCAGAAATCCTTGATATGATCCTTTGGACTGACTGCATGCAAGTTGCTGTTGCTATGATGTTTGGCCTATGGTTTAGAAAAACGAGTTGCTTGCAGTAGGTGGTAATTCATAAGAGGAGCTGGATCTTGACTTCTCTTCCCTAATGCCTTGGTGAAGCCTCTCCTCCTAAAATTATTGAATGGCACCACCTTGTGGGTGCTTGAAGGTGATGAGACTTTTCCATCTTTTCCATGTGTTGACCCTGCGGGGGTACATTTGAATAGTGAGGCATGCAAAGGTTGTTCATTCTCACTCTGCTTGTCAAAGGCTAGGCAGTCATCAAGAACTGGTTTTCTGCTTGTTTTCTGCCAGCTGACAGAAACAGATTTTAGCACTTAGTGGTTGATTTTCATGGCTTAACTGAGTTTGCCTTTGCTAGTGGTCTTATTGGAAAACTGTAAACACAGATTTATTAATTAAAACTTTTCAGTTATAGGGGAAATGCAGAGGAAAAACACTGACATACACATGAAAGGTCATCTGTCCTGTATGCAATGTCTTCCCTCTTTCTAAGATGTGAAATTCATGTGCCAGCCAGTCCATGCATCACAGAATTCACTAAACTGATGAAAGTGAGGTGTAACTGGAGAATTTACCATATGTAGTATTGTGTTTGCCTTTAGGGATTACCCTGGCAGTGACAGCACGTGTCCTTTACTGCAGAGATTCTGGGAAGCATCAGACATATGTTCATGAATAGCGCAACAGCTCGTGTACAGCTAGTCTAAGATTTTCCAGAAAGCATTGGCTGCCTGGTGTGCATTTTATACAGCAACAGGATGCATGTCATCATGGGTATGCAGGAATCCAGGATGCAAAGTAGCCACTGATGAGAAAGTCAGTATGACTGTACATGTATGGAGTATCAATTTTTTTTTGGTCAAGTGGGATTATCACACATCTGTAAATCCCAGACAACATAGCAGCTCCTTGAAATCTATCCAGATAAGAATTTGCAGAGGGAAAAAGATGATGTCCTGAAAAAAAGGACATATTGTAGCCTAGATTACGTCAAGAAAATGGAACAATAGCTTAAGCAGATCATAAGCAGGTGAGCAGACAAATTCATCCACTTTTATTGCCTGTGGTGAGAAACACAGTAAAAACATAAATAAATACAAGTGGTTAAACTGCCAATTACATTTTTCAAGCCTGCTTCTCAAACTCAATTTCAGTTTTGAAAAAAACGTTTTGCTTTTACAGTGTTGCCCACCCAGCTGTGTGCCCACCCAGGGTTTTTCTAGGCATAGTTACAAGGGCAGGTCATGCTGGATGCAAGGTTGTTTTAGAGACATGCTGAGAATCCATGGGCAAAACCAAGAGGTCAAAGCCAAGAAGTGAGGAGCGTGTCAGGAAAAGGGATGAGGAAAGTTTGGCAGGGGATAAGAGAGGTACCTGAGAGTAGGCACCAGGGTAGGAGTGAGAAGGCACAAGGCCAGTCAAAGCAGGGCTCTGGGCTCTGGTCATCCTCCTGTCCCTCACTGTCTGCCTGATGTCTGCTGGCTGGTTCTGCCCCTCGAGCCTGAGAGATCTGCAGGCAGGGAGCAGCTTACTGCATGTCACCAATAACCTCAGTCATCAGCCAGGGTAACACCATCTTGGGCGTTGTGTGAGCACAGAATAAAAGACAGTCCCTTCCCCAGAGAGCCTATGACATGACAATAGACCAAGATGTACCGATAGGAAAGTGTGTGCTATGAAAACAGTTGGGCAGTGTGAGAGGCAGTAATATCAGCACATCAGCAGTCTAACCTCTGTCAAGTGCTTTTTCCAGCCATGACAGCGAAAGAGAGTTTAAAGCAGGGATCTGAAAGAAGAAATGAGCCACTCTTAGATATATTGATGAGGATTTCCTCTTCACTGTCCCAGACGTGCCCATGTGGGAGAAAAGATGAAGATACTCACTTGGAAATTCAGAAAACTGGTGACAGCAGTTCGCTTCCTGGATCAATCAGAGACAGATATCAATATCCAGCTGTTGAATGGCAGTGGTGGGAAGGATGGGGAGATGAGCAGTTAATGTTTGTAACCTCGATGAAAGGGAGTGAGGGAGCCCCTCTAGTGGGAGACTCTGAGAAAGGCAGTTGCAGCCATCAGCTGGGAAAATGTTCCCTGCAGCAGCATTCAGGATGGTCACAAACATGAGTCAGGAATGTCCCAAGAAATGGACAGAGTAGCATAATTTATATTATGTAAGGCAAAAAAAGGAGAAAAAAATCCAACAGTTTCTGCCAAACAGATTGCAAGAAAGTCTTTCCTGACTTGATATCTGGGGATGGAGTCAAGCCCGAGCATGTGAGCAGAACGTGCCAATCATGAACAAAAGAGGCTTTCAATCAGGTAGAAACAGCAGCGTATTTCACACTCTTTTAGCCCAGACTCCAGAACTTGGTGTTCATTCACCAGGTGCTACGGAAGGTCATGGAGACCCTGATATGCTCATATTAAAATATTGGTCCCGCCTCTTGTGTGAATCCAAGACAGCCGGAAAGAAACATTGACTGCCTCTGTTATTTGGGGAAATCAGTGTCTCTGTTTCTTCCTCAGTTTCCAATTTGTAAAGTGAGGGTTGAATAGTAATTCTTCACTCTTGGAAATAATTGCATGACAAAAATCATGAAGGCTCTGATATGCTGACAGAGCACCAGATCAGTTTCTGGCCCTGATATATAGTTACACCAATGTTTTACAGTTTGCAGGTTCTGTTTTAGCACCGAGCTGCCAAATAGGACAGCCGACCAGCAGGGCCGTGGTGGGAGAGGACATCTCCAGCTGCTGAACAGGCTTGCTCATGACAGTCCCCTTCTCCTGCAGGAGCTGTGGCTGTCAGGAGGACAATGCCTCTGCCTGATGAAAAGAAGTCCTCACTTTCATGGGTGAGGAAGATAATGCATATTAACCATCTGTAATAGTTTAACACTTTCAATTTTATGATGCAGCAGCACATTCAATATTTCCACCTATTTATGTAGTGGTTTTAGGGCTGTATTTGACAGGCTTTAATGTAAATATGGCATTGCTGGCACACAGACAGCTTTTTTTTTTTTTTTNGAGTTGATGTGTGACTCATGTAAATTCAGATTTGTACTTTGAGCAGATGCGGCCCCTCAGTGTAAGCCAGAGAACAGTTGGGGTGTTGCTGTGATTTTAGTTGCAAACCTCCAAGCCAACAGTTTCAAATCTGCAATAAAGTTAGGTGCCTGCCTCCATGATAGATGGCCTCATTTTGAGAAGGAGCAAGTCTTGACAACTGGAGCTGGCTGGGAGAATGGATTTCTGTTTTACAAAGATGATTCTATTTTCAGGATATTTTCAGAACCCAGATCAAGATCTGTTTTGGTTTAATTTCAGTACCTTGCTGTTGAGATCGTGAATGAATATTTGCAAAGGCAGTCTGGTATAAGTCACCCAGAAAGGTGAATGTAAACATGAGTTTGTGCAGGCTCCATTATATGGAGGGAAAGTAATTCTCCTTCCTAGATTTTCACCTAAAAACAGCAACAAAAAAAAAGAAAACAAAAGAAAACAGCATCCAACTGACATGTATCTTGAAAATTTAAGTCATCCTTCTAAATTCCAGCAAAGATCTGAAAGCTGAGCTGAGCTGAGCTGATTTCTTTCTGCCTCTCACCTTGGTTACCTTATAGTAAAAGTCCTTTGCTTATCACTAGTTTTCAACTTTATCAAAAGGAGACGGTTTCGCTCATGTTCTGCAGAAGACTCTTTTTAAATGGAATACAGGAGTGATTAATTTAAATCCTGCAGTATGCTGAAGCAATTCAAAATTCTTTGGGGCATTATTGATGAGTGTCTTAGCATGTTTAATAAGGCACAAAAAGATTTGTTTTCAGTTTTCTGTCCTGAATCACCTAGATATATGAGCCAGAGGCTTCAGTCAGTGACAGGGTGGCTTTGACTGTGAAGATCTTGAAATTCTTCTTTAGTTTTCAGTTCAACAGCTGTTAGCTGGGATCTCACTAAAGGCTGTTATGCACTAACAGCTGTTCCGGGATTTCTGATATTTATAGTATTTGTATTGTCAGACAGCTCAGAGGTGTCCAGGATGACATTTTCCTGGGTGCTGGTGAATGAGGGCTGAGGCAGCCCTCCCATGGTCCAAGCAAATACCCTACCTTGATGGACTTAATGGGAAAGCACCGTGCCCAGAGCATTTCTGAAGCATCAAAATGCTTCTCCTTTAAGCAGCCTTATGGAATTTCCTGCTTTCATTTTGCTAGTAATCCATCCACTATTGAGCAAATTCTCACTGGCCAACTTCACATATATACTAAACAATAAAGAAGAAGGAAACATATGGCCAGCTGCAGGTTAGCAGGCTCTGAACTCATTAAATGTGGAAGTAGAAGTAACTTGTCATTGGCTGAGTCATCACAAGCACCCTGTTCAGGGAATCCATTCAATACAATTCTTTGAACAAAGCATTAGAGATAATGAAGTCCAGAAGGATCTTTCTTGGACAAATACAATTTTCAGGTGTTTCTGAAGTGCTTAGTGTTGATTGGACTGTGCACTTAGCCCAGATTAAAAGCCGATTGCAGAAAAACCCACTGGAAACTGCAGAGAATGTAGTCGTTAACTTTGGCTCTGCATTAAGTATATTGTCTATGAGACAACAAAATGCAGGGCCTAGGAACTGGCAGTCTCGATGACTGAATTAACTTTGAAGTTTCTGTCAGCCTCTGAGGCCTCAGAAGACACTGCAAAGACTTCCTTAGCAAATAATTTTGTAATGATAGTACGGCTGAAGATTGTTTTCAGTGACCTCCAGCAGTTAATTATGGGATTACAACCTGGAGATTGTAAGGTTTAACAGAGCTGCTCATAACCTTGATTTTTCATTTGTAATGGATTCAATAAAAATCATTTTAAAAATATGTTCAGCCCTTTTTGGACCATGAGTTTTGCCAAAAGATGGAATGGAACTGATAGGTTCTGCAAAGCAGCTCAGTCTCATAGCACTGGCATTTCCCATACACAGAGATGTTACGTTTCTGACAAGCTCTTGTTTGCAATACCTATACAGCACTAGAACTACTAAGAAGGTTCAGACAAATTTGTTATCATTGCGTTACGGATGGCACAGCTATAGTTTTTTATTTATTTGCCCATCTGCATGGTGGTAGGACCCTGGAGTTGCAGTTTTGGTGTAGTGTAGCTGCTGCATGTGCACAGAACAAAGACTCTAATGTTTAGAGAAAAAATAAAATCTTACTTTGGATACTGCAAAGCATATTGTGTAGCATGGAATTCCCCAGGTTAATCACGGGTTGCGTAAAAAGGCGTTGCTTTTCATCAGTTTTGGAAACTACATGTATTCATGTCTTCCTGAATGCTTTCTCAGTAGTTGTCAGCCTTGACATTTACGTAGAGGTATGGTAAAACAGTGCACTGATACCCGTAATCATCACGAGGAAGGAAAATGTCCAACAATATAAGACTGTCTCACAGTCTCAGCCATTCACTGGAAAAACATCATCTGGTTCGATGTATCTGTAAGCACAGACTGTCTGCAAGGGCTTTTTGTTCTTTAAACAGAGCTCAGCTGACAGGTTACTCTCTGGAAGAGGCATGGTAATCTGTCTATTTATGTACTGTCTTTGAGAGATGTAGTCTCAAATTAGGACAGGAGTTGGGAACTGAAACAAATGGGCTCACAGAAATGGGAGACACCAGGATTTTTGGCATGCAGGTTCTGTGCAATCAGGTCTCAGCAGCATTTTCAAAAATGGAATAAAATGAGCCTTGTTGTTTTCATAGCTGATTAAACCGAGTTGACATCTAATCCTCCAGATACGATTGTACTACTTGATTTAACCTATATTTGAAGAGATGTATGACATTCAGTGAGAGTTAGCCCCTTCCTTTGGAGTTATTCTAGCATTTACTGAGTGCCTGCCTTTAGAAATGGGCAATCCTCCCCAGGAGTTGACAGAGGAAAAGCATTTGATTCATGGTGATAGGGATTCTGCCCTGACTGGCCTGCAGCACCTGACAGCCCCCAGGCTCTGGCAAGCCTGCCAGCTGCTCACAAGCAGTTGCCCTGAAAATGGAGAGTTCAATAAGCCAAACAGCTTATTTGGACCCTGGATCCCATAACTGTGAGAGCCCCACTCAGAACACACGCGGAAGGGTGGTACTAGTGGTACCTCATTGCTTTCTGTCTTCTCCAACACCCTGAGAAAGTTGACTCTTCAATTCTGCCACTTCACTTGGGTCCTGCTCCTGGCCCAGCTCCTGGCCCAGCTCATGCTTTGTCCTAAGCCCAGTCCAACTTGAGACCTCAGCACCCATCCCCCTTGCTCACGCTTGTTCAGACCCCAACGCCTGCCTTCTGCAGCGTTCCTCATGCTGAGACTTATGAGGGAAATTGCTTTGTGAAAGACTCTATTCCTACATCCCTCGTCTGAAGGTAAGGGAGGTTGTACCTCAGAGTCAGGGGCCACAGCTAGTATTATGCCATAGGTCTCTGCCGCTCAGGTCCGAAGGGTCGTCTGTTGACAATTTCACGAGGACCCAAAGGCCTGGCTTCGTGAGGTTCATCAGCCATGCACTGATAAATGCCAGCACACAAAAGTGAGTAATTCATGAAACTCACAAAAAGGGAAATTTTACTCAGAGGTTAACCTTGGGGTGTGTGTGTGTGTGTGCAATCTGACTATATATTTTTATATATATGTTATCCCTATTCACATAAACCATTGACCAAGTCTGAGACTAAGATTGGACCTAGCCGCACCTAGACTCCTCTCTGAAAGGAGTTTAGAAAGTGGGGGGGGGTCTATTCTGAACCTCATGACTCAACGGGAGGGTCCTCTTTATCCCCTGCATCCATGATCCCTCTGTGAATCATTCTAACTTGAGTGTAACTGAATTTTGCTTTGTGCACTTCGTCTACGTAAGTAATAGTGTGAACCTTGCCATTCTCGACTCTTTAACTAAGTCGCTATATTGATTGTAAAACATTCCATCGAATTATTGTTTAAAATTGGCTGATGCTGTTCAGACTTATACAACCTAATACTGTGATCTATCTCAAAAATATTAATAAATCTTAAAACACTAACCAAAGCCATGTAACAAATCATATTCCCGACAATTTGGTGTAGTCGGCAGTATCCACAAATCTGTATTTGCGACAAGGACACACAGTGACACCCAGACAGTCTTCAACAGTCTTCAGTCTTTGTAGCTGGCCAGTGCCATGCAGTTACGCACACTGAGGTTATGTATGTCAGAAGAGATGAGAATGGCTCAAAAAATAAACATTCAGCTTTAAATTGGAGTAGAGGTAGAGACCTGTCACATATTTTATAACTTCCGTTCTTTAAAGCAAGAAGATGGATGAAAGGATTAAAGGAACAAATATTCATCAGAACTCAAGAAATGCTGTTAAAAATTTCTGATAATTGCTGTGAGGGGCCAGAGTTCAGAACTTCGCTAACCCCATGATACTTCATGCTTTGCTATCTTCATCTCTCTCAGCTACTTTTTCCCAGACACGGACGATGCAACACGAAGTGTTAGCACTAGGTGAGTACAATGTTGAAATGCCAGGGATTTTGCTGAAGTATCCTGTAGGAAACAGAAGAAAACTTTGCAGATTTACTTAAGTAGTCTCAAGATCCATCTTCAGTCTTACATCTTCCTTCTTTCACCATTGCAGAGATGCTGTCACATTTGCAGCAGGCTCCACTCCACTGTAAGTGTATTGCAAGGAAGATCTTCATCTGGAATTGCTCTCATGACGCTCGCATTGCATTGACCTATGCTCTTGGTGGCCACCAGACTGTGTTGTTGCTTCTAAAAGGCTTGCCCCATATCAACACCCACATATGCTGAAGCGTTTCTTATATCAAGAGCTGACTCTGTACACAGGCGAAGGCACACTTGGCCCCTTGATTTGTGTGTTTCCTGTGCATGCTGTTTGTTGCTTGCTGTGGTAGAGCTCAGACTCATTGCAGTTGGGAAGTGAAGCCCTAGGTGTAACTCGAGCACAACAGGCTAAGCCATTTGGTGCTGGATAAACAAGAACTCTCAGGGAAACTGTGCTACCCAGGCTCCCCTACCTGTTGTGAGTGCTCCAGGTCTTGGTACAATGTGCAGGTGAGCGTCTGAATGTAGCAGTATGAACAGGACATATGTCTGGATTACAGCAGTGCTCAGCCGGAAATGTGGACATAATCTGAACATCCTCCATTTATCTCTAGATGACTCCCTCTTACATATATTGCATATGACTTGCATTTTAGGTAGTTATCTTTCACTTCCAAACTTCTGCAGGTAAATAGCCACCTGGGGGTTGGTTTGTTCTGCATACAGCACATCATCTGGTCCCATTACATGTAATTCAAATGGTTTCCAAACTGGTAAAGCTCTGCTTATTTTCATTTCCAGCCTCTAGCCCTATAGTCAGAGATTGTTTCACTCACTGTTTGAATTCTGCAAGCAGTAGTGAAATATTTTGCAATTCAAGACAGGTCAGACTGTAGATTTTTCCACCATCTCAATGCCTTGTTTAGTCAGCTGGATGAATTAGAGCTGGTAAGCATGTAGCAGGATATAAAAGAAACCCATCACGCTCTATAAAACCAGCCTTCTGTGTTAGCTGTGCTATTCCAGTTTCTTGACATAGGTAAGCTGCCCACCATTTTCTTAGTAACCGAGCAGTTTCTTTTCTATCCAACACCTGCAGTCCTTGACCTTGGTTTTATCAGTTTTTTTAAGTCGCGCTCTTTTTCACCGCATCCCTGAGTTGGGATCCACCCTTGCCACCAGCTAGGTCTATCAGTCTTTTCACAACCACAGTATTAGGAGCATGAAGAAACCAGAGAGGCGCAGCTGGGCTCCGCACAAGGGTGCTAACTCATCACACAGCGTGCCCGCAAGCTGCTCTGCGCAGCCTGGGCTGGACATGGAAAGCAGGACACAGCGAGCATTGCTAGAGGCTCACCGTGGCTGAAGGGGTATCATCCATCACCTACAGATCAGGGCTTTTTTCCTGAGGAAAGGAAGAAGACCAGCAGACAGGATACTGAAAACCAGCATGCCTCTGGATCAAGAGATAAGGTTTCTGTAAATCTCTTGCTTTGTGCTCAGGCAACTGATACCTGGCAATGGCTTTACTTCTTTGCGTGTCCCATCTAGGCCATCCTGTGACCCTCCTGTGCAAAGCACCTGGAGTAACTGGCATCAGTTGTGCCCTGCAAACAGATGTCAATAAAGATCACTGAAGAAAGGCAGAAAGGGAGCAAGAAACATCTCACTGAAGTTTTTGACAGATGTGGGATGCTGGAGATGGTCCCAATCTTCCTTTTGTTCTTCTGTTTCCCAAACAGCATCTTCCTTGAAGTTTTTCACATGTGTGTCCAGGCAAAAATGTGGCAGGAAGGAGCTGAGCTCGGCTCAAATTAGCCACTAGACTGCTGTGGCCTATGGCATGCCTGCTCCTCTCTTCAAGTAAGGAAATGCCTTGTTCCCATCCAACAGTGAAATGGCAAATGTGAAAGCCCCGCTCCTAGCCAAACAAGCGATTTATCCTCAGTCCCAGAGACCAAAAGCTGCTGTTACTTTTGTCTGTTTCCAGAAGGTATCTTCATCTACTCTTGACACCACAGTGCTCCTCATTGCTCCCTTCTTCACACAGAGTGGCAGGAGGAAGAAATGACACAGAAGGAGTGATAAGCCTAAGTCACATTCAGTGCTATGCAGTATGCAAAGCCTTTCTGCTTTGGTTTATTCCAGAAACAGGATCTATTGAAACCCTCTATCCCTGCAGTACGCTATGGCTGTTGCTAGTAACAGGCTGCAGGTTTTGTACTGAGTTTGCAAAGATCAGGACTGAGGCTTGTCAGGCTTGCTTTGCCTGGACTTTTATTGACCTGCCTGCTGCTTTATTTTAATTTGGTTTAGCTGTAAGAGCATTTTTTTTCCTTCTGACCAGGTGCCTATAGCTGAGTTGTTTTACTTTGATTAGCACTGTATGGTACAACCATAGTTTTATACATATAGCAGTAACAAATAGCTATTCTGCATGCTATGGGATGTTCATGACTCCAACTTAATACACTAGAGTTAATAGAGTTAATCATAGGCCTCGTATGACAGCCGAGGCCTTGAGAAGTAGGGGCACAGGATGCAGTGCAGAGGAGTACAAGCATGGGATGGTAAGAGATAGGGCACAGGCTCGACTCGTGAGACCTCACAGCTACAAACAACTCACCTATGGTCAGTTAAAGAAATGCAGATATGGAGCCAGGCAAGAATGGTTTAAGGATAGCAAAAAGGACAAAGAAACAGTATATTACATGTATATAATCAACATATATAGTAAATTTGGATGTAAAATGGAGTTTCAACCCAATGAAGAAAACACAAGGTATAAAAGCATGTTAACAATCATAAAACTGACCCCCAGAAGATTCTAGAGTGAGGAAGTAGAAACCATCACAATCAACCTCACATTCTTCCCACTGAAGGACTCCAGATGCTGACAATTCCCTGCAACACCCCACCACCCCCAGAATGAAACCACCAACCTTAGGATGCAGAGGAGCAAGGGCAGGGGGAGCATAACACCAGGAATAGGGGTAGAAGCTAAGTGTGTGCATAACTATTATTATTATTATTATTATTATTATTGTTGTTGTTGTTGTTGTTGTTGTTGTTGTTCAAATATTTTCTGCATTTCTGCAGGAGTATTATTTATTTTTCTGTAATAATTAGTCATGGACTAATAATGATTTTTTTATTAGAGTGCTACCATTTTAGGTATATTAACAATAAAATCTTGTCTTTATGTATAAGGTAGGTTTCCCTTTTGCCCAGAAACAATACTTTGAACATAACACTGTAAGAAGGTTCCAAAATAACTCAGAAACATACTATATGTCTCACAGGCTTACAGTAACCAAACCAAATCACTTTATGAGCTGAAATGGGATATCAAAATCGCCATCAAAATGTGAAAAATGCATCTGCCCAGGAGAGGTCTAAAGAGCCTCTTGGTCTCAGCTGAAATGGTAAATGGTGTTTTGGGTAAAAACAACTTTTTTTTCAGTTTCACCCTTCAAAACTGTTCCTGCTCCCTTGGACACTTCCTCCATGAGTCCAAACTGATTGTGCTCACCTTCTAGCCGGCACTTTGGCAAAGAAGGAAGCCACAACAAATACCTTATGAGTTAGGGTGCATTATTTTTAGCTGCAAATCAAAATTTGAAGAAATAAACAGAAACTCCCAAACTCCCAAACTCTTTTATCTTCTTCCAGTTCCTCACTAAAGCTTTCCAAGTTAATGTCTTCCATTTCTAATGGATCTAGAATGTTTTACAGGTGCATTACATTTGTAATAAAATTCAGAAGAGATGCATTGCCATCAAACATGTGCCCCTGGCTCCAGCTTTTCTAAACCACTGAAAAAATCAGGGACAGGCCAAGGACAGGAGCCAGCACAGCAGGCATTACTCTGGGATGGCAGAGACCTGTGCCATTTAACACCACACAGAACCAAGCAAACCATGCAAAGGACTCCCTTAGTTTTGTGCTGGACTTCCTGGGCAGAATTACAGTGTAACCTGTAATTACAAGGTAACCCGTAATTACAGATGTTCCCATGTCCTGGGCATCCTGGACCTGTGGTATAGAGGCGATTGCTGTAAGCCCGGTGGACATTCCCGATTCTGGGATTTCAGCTTCCCTTTTCCTTGGAGATATTCACAGGATATTTTCTCTTGACTTTTATGTGTCTCTGCACACATTAGGTTTGACATTGCAGCCACCCCTCAGTGACTGAGGGCTGTCCCTGAAAGGGTCTGGCTTCCTTGTTTCTGCTCTCCTGGCTGAAGACTCCTGCACCGTCCCTTGTGCCAGGCTGGCTGTCCTGCAGCCTCAGGGTTAGCTGGGTCAGCAAGCTGAGTCAGTGCCAAATTATCCCTTCTCCATCTCCAGAAAAACCATGGTCAACTTTCTGGTCCAAGTGAGCCTGTGAGCTTGCAGTTGCCAGGCCGGGTGCAAGTAAGGAGGGAGGATGCACAGCACAGGCTGCATCTCCCAGGGGCTGGATGGCCAAGGAAGGGAAGGCAAAGGTGTCCAGGTCTGCTGTGTGCCACATCCTACAGCAGGTGAAGTGCAGAAATTCATTTGCATTTTACTGCAAAATGTCTGCCTGTCAGTCTCTGCACAGCAGAGGGACAGGAGGCACTACAGAAGTGGCTCTACTTGGTCATCACCCTTCCATAGCAGTGGCAGAACCACTTTGGTCAAGATGATCACCATCAGTGATGGATTTAACATCCAAGAAGATGGCTGTGAGCCTGCCTGTGCTGGGGTTAGTGTGCCATGGCTTAAGCTGTGAGTGACAGCATGAGGCTACCTGGTAGTAAAACACTAAGCCACAACGTCCTGTGAGAGTGTCTGCACGCTGAACCCCTACCAATGCACTGTAATTCCCCTCTAATGTACCAAGCACTAACTTCCCTATACACATGTACTCCGCATCTCAGTTCATCATAGAATCATAGAATATCTCAAGTTGGAATAGACCCATAAGGATCACCAAGTCCAACTCCCTGCTCCTCGCAGGACTACCTAAAACTAAACCATATATATAGTGCTGTCCAGATGCTCCTTGAACCCTGATAAGCTTGGTGCTGTGACCACTTCCCTGGGGAGTCTTATCTAAACACCTGTAGCAGGTGAGGGTTGCTAATGCCTATAATCCCTGGACAAAGTCACAGCAACTCCTGGTTCAGTGCTCAGCCCCATCCGTGAGCTGCTCAGTAAAACTGGGCTATGTAAAGTGTGTGTGTGTTTTTCCTGTACTTGTAACATGGAAATAATGAAATCCCTGTAATTCCTAGGGTATAGTCATGATTTACTAGCAGGAGAAGCTCTGTGAGAACTTTAGACCAAAGAGCCTAGCCACTTAAATACTAATTCACCTCTCTTCTGAGTATGTAAGTCCAAGTTTCAGATGCTTTGGGTTAGCAACTGGAGAAACAAAATGTGTGTCTCCAAGCGCTCGACTAATGCCTGATCCAGAGCATGCTGGAATCAGTACGAACCTCCCTGTGTACTTCAGTAGGCTTTGGATCTGGCCCTGAGCGTGCACATGGGTTATTATGATCATGGGTACAAGACAGGTAATACCACATGCGAATTACTACATAGCAGCATGTCCATGCATAACCACAGTAATGGTGGGCAAAAACTGGACATATAATTATTTATTCCAACCGTATGAAAACTGGCCCTAAAATGAAATGTTTGGGGTATGGACTTGAACATCCAGAACTTTGGAAGATGCATTAAATCTAGGCTCAGTTTTGTGAGTGGCTTTGGTTCTCTCTTTGGCTGATCCCAGACATCATTTGGAGAGTTCAGATTTGATACTTGAATACTCTCCAGTTTGAATATACTGAATGTATTTTTGTCTCCTTGCTAAATTAAAAAAAGAATCCTTGATTTGCTCTATTTTCCTTGTTTTCCTATCAAGATGGTGAGATACCATCTTACTGCAATCTGTTGATTTATAAGATGCATGGAAGCCCTCCTTCTTTAAACACAAGTTGCCATAAAGGTTGCTTAGTTAATGTGTTTTCTGTGAATTTAATTCTGGCCAGGTCCTTCTGCCTCATCCAACAGACACTACCCCCTCAAGCCTGTGGGCCTTGCTCCTCTGCATCTTCCCAGGGTGTTGCACAAGTCCAATTGCTTAAACCCACTTCCCCCCATTAAAACTCACTCTGACCCCAGTCCTGGAGCATGACATCTGAGAAATGTTTAGAACAAAGCTCTCCATCTGCCAGTGGGGTTTGGCCATTAACCTTTTGTTTATGTACCTGCTGTGCAATGGAGAGGCAGTACAGATATTTCCTTGCTAAACAAAGGCAGGCGTTTAAACCGAGCAATATGCTTTATGACTCCGGGCATGGTTACTACACATCCTCTTCGACCCTTTTTTTCTGCAGAGATTAATGTTGGGATCTTAAACATCCCTAATGCCTTATAGACAATCCATTAACATCAGTGTCTCCTAAGTGGCTAGCCATACAATTATTTATAAAATAGGGATCCTTTCCTAATGCTACGGCTACCAGTAATCCCTGGATTTCCTGAGCATCTAATCAGGTGTATTATCAGCTGTGGAGCATTTTATGCTGCTACATATTTTTTACTATGTAATGAGCTGCATGTGTGTGAGTGACATACAAAAACCAGAAGAATATTGCTATTGCACTTACTGCAATGTATGAGCTGGTGAGCTGTAGACATGAAATGCAGACAGAAATCCGCCTCACCTCTCAAGCTAATTTTAGTCTCTCCCTCTCTTCTCTCTAGCTGTGTGTATAAAATCACTCGCAGTCTGACAGCATTCCAGTAACCTGTGCCACGCGCAGAGCGGGATGTACTTACTAACCATCTGCTTGCATGGCATGGGTTAACTGAGCCTGTGGGATTGTGCTTACCTAAACAAAACCACTGCAGTGAGGGGAAAAACAATGAATGGGTGGAGATGATCAGCCCATGCATTCCAGCTAGTGCAGTCCAGGCAGCAATGACAGCCTGAAGGTTGCAGCAGCATCGGGATCTGCATTCCAAGTGCACAGATCTTACAGTCTGGAGTGATTTTACGTGGAGCTGCTCTTTATTTGCTGAGCCATGGCTAGTAACCAGGCCAGCCTGCAGGACGATCAGAGCAGGCACTGCAAGTTCTTATCCTATATGTTCTACCAGGCTGTGAGAGATCACAAGCCTGTGTGGATGCTGGAAGACATGAGAACTATGGAGTATTTTTACTGGGAGGAAAATGCCAGCCTAAGAACCTACTCACCTTCAGAAGCCCTTCTCTATGCAGTGGTGCATAACCACTTGCCTTATGCTCAGTATCTGCTGTCTCATTTTCCAGAGGAGGCTCTCAAGGTGCCTGGGGAACACTTCTGCTATTGCCCGTCCTCTGCTCCGCACTTGGCCATGGCGGTCACATATGACAGGAGAGATATCTTGGGGCTGATCATCAAAATTGCACACAAGCTCCCCAGCTTGAACTCTTACATCAATAGGACTGGCTGCTTTCATCTGGAAGATGGGAAAACCCCCCTGCACCTTGCCTGCGAACTGCTGAGGTCAGAGACGGTCCTCATCCTCCTCGGAAATGGAGCGTCTCCTAGGATAGAGGACAGTAAAGGGCTTACCCCGCTGGACGTCATCCTGGAGCAGATGTGGGACTCCAAAGTCAATGTGGCATCAAAGAAGCTCTGCCTCGACTACCTCTTGCTCTTCATGCCCAACCCACAGTTTAAGATGCGGAAAGTTCTGCAGGAGCATCCAGACCACTGGACAGCTTTGCTGGGGGAAGACAAATTCAACAGCCTGGTGGGGAACACACCTGCTTCTTTATATCTGCAAGCTATGCAAACTATTCTCCAGACTCTTCCCCCCTCCCACTTCCCTAAAAGCATCCAGGAACTACCTATACCTCAGGCACTAAAGCCTTTACCATCCTATGGCAAAAAGCTACCGACAAAAAATGTGGTAAATGTTTTTCCTTGACTTTATTCGCTGGGTCTTGGATTTTCAAAGGCAACTTAGGGGAGCTGGTCATCCACCACCCTCTGCATTTTAGTGTGATTTTAGTACTTACCCTATTAGGCTATGCTGGAAAATCCAATATTTTGTGACAAGATTTTAAATGTCTTTTCTAACTGATTGCAGGCACGGCACTTTTAAAGGCAAAAGCCTTCCTTGTTTTCTGTTTTGTTGTGCATGTGAAGGGTTAACTGTAGTCGAGACTGTGTTATGTTTGGTTTCTTAGCTGGCAGCTGGTATCAGTCTATCTGAATTCCCAGTATAACTGTATCCTGTGTAACGTACCCAGGTAAAAAGGAACTATGTGCCCAGTGGGATTTTCAAATGGTGTAACTACAGGACTGTGTTCTGCTAGAGCTGGGAGAAATACCATCCCATACCAACAGAGTTCAAACGTCAGGTTTCCTTTCTAACAATGATCCGGCATCATCTAGTAATAACCAAAAGGTCCATGGCTGCAGGGCTGTAGAGGCAGTTCTGCAGGGTACCCGATTTTACTGAGTTACTTTACAGCAGGTCATAGCACGGAGTTCAGAGAGGGGCAGTGAGTGTATATTCTTGGGGAGGGGGGGGTGTTCTG
>VZTV01077908.1:45960-74957 GCA_013400875.1 Anhinga rufa
GGGGGCAGAGAGAGATGGGCAGAATAGCTAACTGAAAGCATCCTGTCTCACCTGGGAATGAGGGGGTTAAAGGCAATCCCAGCCCTGATGCCTTTACAGACTTGTGCAATGGGGAAGGAACCATTTTCCCTGCTGTCCAGTAAACAAATGGAAATCAGAGCAGGGCCAGTGGAAGCCCTGTCCTTCATAAGTGACATTTTTTCTCCTTGACTTGTGTTTTAGGGCTGAACGTACCTCCACAAAAGACATAGCTCACTAACTCGATTTCCCAGCGAGTCTCACAGCCACTGGCATCTGCTAGTTATCCTAAGCTGCGGTATGATGTTCTGCTGTTACAAGTTGTCACTTCTTGTCAATTAGAGTATTTTTGCCACCCGGGTCCAGACAGAGGGCTTGATCCTGGAAAATACAAGAAGTTCCCACTGACTCCCCTGGGCACTGCAGGCAGGGCATGTTTGCAGAGAGCAGGGCTGGGGTTGCCCTGCTTTCTGGGGAGCTCTGCACCTGGCTGCCCAGGCAGAGCCCTGTCTGTTCAAGGCACTGGTCCTGCTCTCCTGGCCGTGCTCAGCACCAACAGAGCAGTGGCAGGATCCCAACTCCCTTTGGGGGACATTCCTTATTGGGGAACCCAATGTTCTCCTCTTTTTAAGCGCAACCCTCTGCTCTGCTGAAGTAGCATAACCCATTTCCCCAGCTCCGTACTGAACAGCAGTGAAGAAATCACTCACCTCTTTAAATAAATTTGGAGCCAAAGGCTGTGGGGCACAAATCCCTTTCAGCAAGGCTCTGGCTAAGAAAGGATGTGTGTTCACATCCCAATTGCTCCATGCAAAAATGGCTCGTGCCTCATCTGGCTAATTCCTGCCTGTGCCAAGGGGCTGTGCTGGATGGAGCTGCACCCTTTTTTCGTTCAGCACAGGGAGCACTTCCGCTGGGTGTCCCTGCGTGCGGGGCTCCTCCCGTGTGCCAGGACGCTGGCAATGTCAGCCACGGCCAGGTGGCGATTTCCTGCAGGGCTGCGCAACCTGCCGGGCACAGCCAACTGGAACATCCTGTCGGAGACACTGGGGTGCTCGTCCCAGAGAGCCCTTCCCGCATGCCATGGAAGCACCTCGGGGCCGGTGCCGCTCACGCTGCCCTAGGTGAAGATGCAGACCTGCTTGTGAGTTGGAGAAAATGTCAGCCCAGCCCTAAAAGAGGCAAGCAGGCCACGAAGGGGTTAACCCTTCTCCTGAAATCCCACATCCCTGATGCTGCAGCCTTCTTCCATCCCAGCCCCTGGGGACTTGCATGTCTTTCCCCATCTGTGTCTATTCCTCCTTGTGCAATGGGGGAGGGCATGAATGGTGGCGGAGAAATTCAGGGTCAGTCATGGGCGAGGGTTTTGCAGAGAGGCTGCTGGCTCGGCAGCCTCTGCAGCAGGCGGAGGCTGTCACAGCTTGGGAAGCAAAGCAGAGCTCAAGGCAGATTTGCATTATAAGCGGTGGCTGAGCAGCTCCTGCCAAACCCTGCCGGCTCCCAGAAATGCAGAGCTGGAGGCAGAGGACAAAGCAGGCACTCACTGCCCGAGGCTGATGAGAGCAACTACACAGAGGAGGAGCAGGGTTGGGTTTGTCCCCAGCAGCAATGCAGTATCTCATCCGGATGTTGGTGGGCGAGAGGCAGAGGAGGATGGTGGTGGATATTATTAGAATAGTAATTAGGCCCTGGGAGCAGAGATCCCAGGGAAGGAGGGAAGGGAAATCATCAACTGTTATTGTACTGGCTTGAAACTATGAGAGTTTCAGTGCTATAAGGAGTTTCAGGAAAGGCAGGAGGGAGGAGAAGGGTGTTTGACTTACAAATCAAAGAAGGGAGGTAGGCATTCTTGGCATTAATGAGGTAGCACTTTCTAAGAAGGCAGGGGGCTATACCTAGAGAGCCAAAGCAACCCACTGGGAGCAAGTGGGTCTAAAATGGTGCAGGAATCTCTTGTCGGACTGTAATAGTTGTGGATCATTGCAAAGGTTAGGCACTTCAGCCTTGATGGGTGCATTTGTAGCAGGCAGCAGGATGCTTGTGCGCGTACATTTGTCCATGTGGGAGGCTACCCTCTAGCCACCAGCCCAGTCAGAGGATAAGAGTTGCATTCTCAGCACCTGCTCAAGGAACTCAAATTCTGGGGCATATATGAGTCTGGTACCACAGCCTGGAAGAAAGCTGCTGGCCCTCTGTTGGCCAACATGCAAAAACTCTGATGTGTTCGGCCCAGTGTGTAACAGGCAGCTGCCCACACTGGAAAGATCACTCCACAGCCCTCTCATTCCTCCTTCTCCTGACCATTTTAACAAGAGATCAAGCACCAGCTGGCGCTCAGCTGCTGAGCTGCCATCTGACCTCCATGTGCGGTCCCGCTGGGCCAGAGTTCAGGGCATTGTGGTGATGACTCTTTCCATCACCTGTAGCGATACGAGTGCAGGATGGGGCATCCTTCTGCTGGAGTGGAGGAATCTTCTCCCTAAACCTGCTTTGCTTATCTTGTGGTGACCTGCCTGTTAATTTGAGATCCCATTTGTCTTCCTGCTCAGTACAGTGACATTACATCAGATACAGCCAAATCTACCTCAGCCCTGTCTGTGTTGATTTTTTTTCTCCATTCTTTCCCAGCCAGGTCATTAGCAAAAGTAAATTCAAAATATTTTCCATACTTCCTGCAACCTGACAGTTTGTAGTCTTGAAAAGTCCCTATGCTTGCATGACAAATATGTTAGTGACTTTGTTAATCAAAAAGGGTGCTAGGTGCTGTGTAGTGATGTTTACATTTTGCATATGTACATACTGAGTAAGTGTAGCCAAGATCTTTATTTCTGACCTTGGGAAAGAGAATAAAAGCGAGAGAGAAAAAGGAGAGGGTTTCAAAGTGCTAATCTTTGGATTAGAGGTTGGCTCTGCAGGTTACATCTTTTTAATTTCAATTTTGAGGAGTAGCATTGTAAGGATCTGAGTTGCGTGCGCATGTGTGACTTCAGCTGCAATGAGTATCACTTCAGTGAGCACAGGGAGTGATGTGGCGTGTGTGCGTACACGCGCGTGCGTGTAAATGTGTGGGCCCACGTGTGCACATGTGTGTCTGTGTCTCTGTCTGCCCTCTCCTGGTAAAACTCATAACTTACTTACCTTACTTGAACACATCAGTGATCAATGCCTTAAGAAAGCAGCTTTTTCACAAGATAAGTGTGTGTCCCAAGCTCTGTGCTGCTAACAGGTAAGGACATTTCTTCTTCTCTTGTAAAGAGGCAGCAGCTTTGCTCTTGAAATGGTTGTTTTACCCCTGGACACCTACCACAAAGGCTTCTGCTCACCAACAGCCACAACCATCCAGCGAAGGGTTTGTGATAGCAGACACATTTTATTCTCAAGTCCATTTTTTTTAAAAATAAAATCTATTAAACATACATCTTTGTCCTTCTTTTCTCTGGGCTGCCAGCAAAATTCAGCCACCTATGACTTCCTAACCCTATGCTTCTGTCTATTTCTGCAGCACCATTAGCAGGAAGGACAGGCCAGATTCTGACCTCAGTTACAGCTCTTTACACCTGATGTGACGCTTTTTAAGTCAATTGCATCACTCCCGATATTGGTTGGTCTAAAGGAAAACAGAAACTGTTTCTGCTCTTATATTCTTCAAGGCTCCATAACTCTAACTTCAGCATATAAATAAATGTGACGCTTAATCGCTGAAAACATTTTTTACATTTTTGGTACTTTGAATGTATATAGATATATATTTTCCATCTCTCTAACACCGATGGGCATTTCCCAGTTCCCAGTTCCCTTGGCTTTTTTGGGATCAGCATGACAGTGACAGATGCTGTTGTTCACTGATTAAGACCAAATGTTGCCACGCCCAAGTACAAATGAATGTTCATTGTATGATACGACTTTCTTATAAAGCCATACTTTTGTAATTTTCGTTTCTCTTTTTTAGGGGGAAAAAGAAATCTTCCATATAATTGTGTTTGTACATTACTCACTGCATGATTAAAAATAAAAAGATTGTAACGTGCTGGGAATAAAATATATATACATACCCTGACATAATTAGGTGTATCAGCTGTGAAAATCATTTAATCTGGTTGTATTCCTGTAATAAACTTGCAGTATGAACTTGATGTGTCTTTTATTAGCCAGTTGGTCAAAACCACCCACCAGTATCTATTGCTTTTGCTTTGGCTCATCTTGGTGTTTGATGATTTCATTCTGACTGCTGAGCCATTACCTCCAAAAATGCGATCTGAGGAAGATAATATTTTCCTTCACAGGCTTGCAATAGCTGGCTGTGCTGGCGGGGGATGACCCCAAGTGATGAGGTGAACCCACATTTCACAGATCTGCTGCAAGATGGTGATGAATCAGAAGAAGGGGCTCAACAGGGGCAAGTGGTAATTGGTTTTGGAGATTTTCATCTTTTAGGTTTGGGTTCAGCTCATGGCAGCTTATGACAAAGCTGTTTACAGTGAATATAACAGTGCCAGCAGCCTCCTTTCCCTGTCTGTTTTGTATGCAGTCAACAAGCTCCTTTCCTTCCTAAGGTTTTTCTCTGAGGAAGGATGCCCTGGTAAGGATTCCAGCACCAACTCCTACTGTTCCTGTAGGCTCAGCCACTGCTGAAGGTCCTCAGGCAGATGTACACCTTGCACCCGCTGTGCCGCCTCCCTCGGGGTAACAATCCACCGGCTTCTGTGCACAAACACACACCACCCAGCTCCTCCGCTGCCCTGCCAAAAACAGCTACCCAAAGGGTTTCAGGTGATGGTATCACAGGGCTTGGACTCCACTGCCAGCTGTACCCGCAGGTCTCCTCAGTGTGCACTAGTACATACAGGCTGTAACCCAAGGGGTCTGTACTCTAGCCTGTGCTTGCATAATAAGTTATTGGTTTCACAGAATAATGAAGAGAGGGGAATTGTTTTCACTTTAAAAAGACTATCTCCTTGCTTTTGAAGTGGGAGATTTAGCCCTGAACTACTCCACCTCAAGAACGTGGTCCCCAGGGATGTAAGTTTTCTGGCTTATTTGCTTCCACCTTTCCTGTATTTGAGAATGAGAAGCTGATTTGATTTCTCTCGTGCCCTGGCAGCTCTGTTGAGGCTGACCATCAGGACACTAGTGAGCAGCTCTGGCAGCTGAGGGAGCCCTGGGCTGATGCACCCCTCAGAGCCAGTCTTATCTAGGTATCAGGTTTTTCACAGCTGTAGTTAGTTGTAGCCCACACACCAGCAGGCAGCAAGACAGGTATTTAAAGGATATATTCCCTTGTGTGGGGGAAAGCACTGTCAGAAGCAGGTGATGCATTGACTGAAATCCTGCCCACACCTCAGATACCTGAGTGCACCTCCCTGAGTGAGTCACCCCAAATGCAGCTGATGGGTTTGGCACGTCCCATACTAGCCCCTGTCTGTCTGGCTAGCACAGCAGCAACGCCTTCTGGGAGTATGGGCTGTGTTTTGCTGCACCACCACACTCAGCTGATGATATGGATGACTACGTGAGGCCATTGGGATCCAGCTCCCAAGACACCCACAGTTGTCTCTAGCACTTGAGAAGCCACTCTGGAGCCAAGCAGCCAGGTTTCTCCAGGGACGACTCCCAGAGGCCACTTGAATTGTAAAATCAATGGTTATTTTTCAGACCAGGTCCCAGTTCCAGCTCTAGTAAAATGTGTTCATATTTTGCTACGGATCTCCTGTGTAGCAGAGGTGTATTGTTAGTGGGAAGGCTTTTGGTGAACTTCATGCATACAGAGAGAAGACAGCTGTGTGCTCTATGCCAGCTATGCCCACCCACACCATCAGATGGGCAGATTCCTGTGCAGAGCTGTGAGGAGGAGGAAAGATTATCACAGAGTTGCCAAACTCACAAAAGAAACTCTGGGAGAAAAAAGGGAAGAAAAGGATTGGGAGGGGCAGTATGGCAAGATCCCTTCTGGGAAGCAGCTCCTACAGTTAAACAGAAATAGGGAAAAGAGCATGGAGAATCCCGAACAAGCTATGAGAAGCACAAAGCACAGAAACCACCCCCTGCCACTTTCCCCTGGAGATCAGCTTCAGGATCACAGGGAGTGTCAGGTAGCAGTCTCAAAACCAAGGCAATATAACGCCCTCGCCATCCACATTGTGGCTGACATTTAGCTCAGATGGTCTTTGTCTCATATGGAAAGATACTGTCATGACGTTTTCAAGCTGGCATAAGCCGGCACTGGCGTAAGCGGCTCAGAAATACAGGTCCACCCTGCTGCTGCCTACTGGCTCCCTACCCCTGCCCTCGACCGAGCAAGCCCCAGCAAAGCTGGGTCACGGTGCTGTCACGCCAGTGCCGGTGCTGCCCAGGGGGACAGGGGCTCTGGTAACAGGAATGAGCAACCAGGCAGGTGGTGTTACTCCTTTCCAAGGTTGCTTTTAACTTAAGCAGTAGAAGATCTTTTTCTTTGATGCAAAAATAAAAAGGGGAGTCTTCTAGTAATGCTGAATGAAGCTCCCCCTCCATCGTGCTCTACCTTATGTGCACCTAAGAAACACCTGAACTTCCTCCTTAGACAGAGCAGACTTGGTATGCTTATATGAGTGAAAGCTTCTGAAATGGGACAAGAAGAGGCTGACAAGCATTAGAAAAGTAAATAATCACTAGAGCTGATTGGGAATTGATGTTTCTATTCCACCAAAAATTACAATATTGAAAAACATGCTTTGATTCTGATTCAGAATGAAAACTCAAAACAACCGAATCGGTATGGAGACAATTTTACGAAGGAGAAAACTGATGCAGATCTATCATAATATTTCTTAAGGAACAGCAAAATTTTTATAATGTTGTAATATTTTCCTTTTCATTTTTAATATTTTATCATATATTGTAGTGTTAAAGCACTATCAAAAATGAAAATAGCATGCATTTAAATTCCTCAATAGTAGTACAATTTGGAAAAAAACCAAAAGACAAAGTCATATTTTTGTTTATCAAAGCAAACCGTTCTGATAGCTGAAACTCTTTGTTTAAATTTTCTTCTACCAGAAATTTTGTCAAAATGGGAACATAACGACCACACTGCTGGGTCCACCCAGCAGCATGCTGTGTCTCCAGCACTGGCAGTAGGAGAGGCCAGGTAAGAAGGGCACCTTTGCCTGGCCACTTTCTGCAGTGCATTTATTCCCTGCTTACTCCCTCAGTACCCCCCAGTTGTTGGATTTGGGATGTTAGAGGGTACATTCTTGCCTAGTCCTGTAGTATTCGTCTTTTGACCTGGTGTCCCAAATTTGTCTAATTTTTTTTTGAGCCTGTTGATACAGTCACATCTGCAACACTCTATGGCAGCAAGCTATATTTATCTGCACCAAAGCTCATCTGCCACTTTTTTGCCCACTCACTTTAGTGAGATCCTTCAGGTGTCTTTTTCTATCTGTGTGGTGTTTGCATACTTGAAAAAGTCCAGTACCACTGCAAACACAGAGATTTCACTGTTCACTCCTTTCTCCAGTCATTGGTTATATATTAGACAAAACTGGTTCCAGCACTGATCCCTGAGGGGCCCCACTGCCGTCCCTTCTCCCTGCCAACCACTAAATCCCACCCTTTGCTGTGATGTAACCAGCTTTCACTCCATGAAATAATTCCTGCGATCCCAGGACAGCTTCATTTCTTTTATAACCTTTGGTGTGGAACGTTGCCAACAGCCTTTTGAGAATCCAAATACATTATGTTCACTGGATGTCTCCTTTACCCTCTATTCTTTTAAGTTAGACAAGTCATTTACAAACAATTCCATTTTTACGAAAGTAAAAATACATTTTGCAGTAAAGCGTGTTCTGACAGGAGACGTCAGAACTGAAAAGCACTGTCCATCAGAAGGACTTAGAGATTTTTATAAATTGTGCAGAGTCTGCATACAGAAGTGTCTCCCCCAGCATGGAAGTGCTGCCCCATGTGGGATGGAATTCAGCAGAGCAGCTCAATACCTCCCCGTGGTATCTCCCCATCCAGTTGTCCTTTCCACTAAAGACTTGAAAAGCTAGACTTTAGGCTTGTAAAATACAGGAGTGCATATACAGACCTGAAATCCTTATTCTATATACATATGCCTCTGGCACTGGGACAAATACAGGTTGGACTGTCTTCTCTACTTCTGTCTCTTTATTGACCTCATCCCAAAACTTTCTGAAGAACATTGTTGTATTATGCGTACATGATACCCAACATAATCAGGCCCAGTTAATGAAAGAAGTACTTGTAGAGTCTCTATCAATGAGGTAATACCTGTCCCTCTGTCCTGGTTTCAGCTGGTATACAGTTAATTTTCTTCGTAGTAGCTAGTATGGGGCTGTGTTTTGGATTTGTGCTGAAGCAGTGGTGATAATGCAGAGATGTTTTAGTTGTTGCTCAGTAGCGCTTACACTAGTCAAGGACTTTTTCAGCTCTCCATGCTGTGCCGGGTGCACAGCAAGCTGGGAGGGGACACAGCCGGGACAGCTGACCCAAACTGACCAAAGGGATATCCCATACCATATGGTGTCATGCTCAGTATATAAAGCTGGGGGAAGAAGAAGGAAGGGGGGGACATTCAAAGTGATGGCGTTTGTCTTCCCAAGTAACTGTTACGCGTGATGGAGCCCTGCTTTCCTGGAGATGGCTGAACACCCCACCTGCACATGGGAAGCAGTGAATGAATTCCTTGTTTTGCTTTGCTTCCGCGCACAGCTTTTGTTTTCCCTATTAAACTGTCTTTATCTCAACCCATGAATTTCCTCACTTCTACTCTTCCGATTCTCTCCCCTATCCCACCGGGGGGAGTGAGCGAGCGGCTGCGTGGTGCTTGGCTGCTGACTGGGGCTAAACCACGACACCCTCTGGAGCAACTCCCCCATCATAGTGTAAAGCACAGTGTCCTGAGATTGCAGGGGAAGTCTAGATGAGATTTTTAAAAAGCCTCTTCTGAATTTGAGGCTTTGACTGAAGCCGAAAATGAGCAACTACAAGACAAAAATCTCTGTTCTTCTGCCTGGAAGGTGTTAGGCAGTGACACTCTCAGCAGTCTCTTTTTCTGAGTTTACAGATCTTAGAGAGATGCTATTTTCAGCTGTGATGCATGTATTTTCAAACACTAAACTTCTCACCAATATAGTTGATTGCTTGATCAAATGGTTTTTTATGGGACTCCTTCTGTGGGTGGAACTGAGCTTCCGTAATAGCTATGGGCTTTGGCTTACTTCTGTACCAGCCAGCAGAGCCCTGCATGGTGACAGACAGAGATAAAATTACATTCCATGCATAATGTGGGATTTAATGAAAGGAAAGCAAAAATGATAGGAAGAAAGAGCTCTGCCTAAATTAAGTTTCTGCTTAAAGGTGTGTTCCCTAAGCACTCAGAAATCCACATGCTTACTTGGACCACCTCACTCATATCTGGTGAGCTTCAGGAAGGTGTAAGGTATGGCAAGTAACCCAAATTTGGGATCAGGGAGGCTGAGGGTAGCTTTCCCACAAAATTACCCAGATCTCCTTTTGCAGAATTAACAGATTCTAGAAGCAGATTTACACTTTGTGTTCTTTGGAAAACATGAACCAGGTATCAAAAGGTCTCAGTTTTACCTCAACACACATCATCATCATCAAGTATCAAACATCAATTAAGTGACGAGGTCCAAACCTAGACCTGTCTATGCCCATTCTTAGCCCCCTTTTGCAGATGTTTAAACCTGGGGAGCCCCTTCCATCATGTCCTGAGCCCCACTATCTTGGAGGGGGGGATGAACACCCCAATTTAAACTTCTAATAGTTACTGCACATGATATACAGCATACAGCATGAAAGCACATGCAAGCATCATGGGTGATGTGAAAGAGGAAGACCTGCATGAGTCTTACTTTTTTTTCCTCACTCTCTCTTTTGCTCTCTGGGTAAAAAGACCTGCCTCAGCCAGGCACAACTCCACGAGTAACCCTTGGGGTCAAACAACGTCCCAGTTTGGTGCTGGTGCCAGCTTGCCAGGTTTTGGCACAGTCACCAAGCCTCCATGCTGGACCTGTTGGTGCAACTGCTCTAAGATTCAGGAAGGCAGCTCCTTGCCTTTAGGAAGATCAGGTCAGACTTTAAATAGGCACCTGCAGCTTTAGTTTTTGGTAGCTGCTGCTTTTATTCTCTGCATGGACCTTCATACCATCCTCAGTAAAATCTAAAGACTGTTGAACCTGGGAGAGCTGCTAATGAATATGCTCTCACCAGCTAAAAGCAAGAAAAAAAGTGTGTATTTTAAAAATTAAAGCCCTGCACTTAAGTTTTACATTTCAAATGCTTTAAGTGTTTTTTCTTCTTCTTTGGTTTCTGCAGCACTGCCTGAAAGGCCAGTTTTGCCTGGCTATTGTCTGATCACTCCATGGCTCCCTGCATTTTCCCAGTCGGTCCTCAAATCACCACAGCTTTGAAGTGGATCCATCCAGACTGTCTCTTCTGCCTCTCTTCATCACCAAGAACCATGTGGGGCTTTTGAACGCAAATGCCACCTTTTATTTGAAAATAAAATAAAGATTGTAAGTCCTAAAATGGAATAAACTCAGCTGGGCAAGGCAGGATAAAAATAAAAGGGGATTATGAACAACCCTCCCTTCCCCTAGGCTTGTTGTCTGCCAGAGCTGCAGCACATGAAGGAGTAAAAACAACTTCTTACACCTGTGCAGCTGCTACCAATGATCATTTGCACACACCGGCATTAGCTTGATTGAGTTTTTTTAACGACCTTTTTAATATTTTTCCAGAGCAAAACTGCGCATCCCGGTGGGTCCGGCTGGCTGCAACCCCGCGCGGCCTCGCCTCAGCCGGGCGAGGGGCCGCCGCGCCGCTCCCGGCCGCAAGATGGCGCCGCGGCCCTGCCGGCGGGAAGGCGCTCCCGGGGCCNGAGATGAGTTTCAGCCCTGAAGAGTAGCCAGCCATTTCCCGTCCTCTCATCCTTGCTGTCTCTGAGACGGAGACGCTGTGGTGGCTGAAGCTGGTGGTGTGCTGCTGGGAGGCTCCGTATTTGTATTTAGCAAAGCATGTAAAATCCAGGCATCTGAGGCAGCCCTCTGACTCAACCCCAAGAAGTACACTACTCCTGTGCAAAAAAGCTCATTAAACTGAGGAGTCTGAGGTGGTGGAGCTGCAAGAGCCACCATTTTCCCCTTTCTGAAGAGGAGGCTGGTGAGACGGACGGTGGCGGGACGTGGAGGAAGGCATTTCCACTGTGGCCGGGCAAGGAGCCTGCCTGTGAGCATGGTCATCTCATGCAGAAAGCAAAGGATCGCTGAAGGGGTTGATACCTATCAGGAGCAAGAAAAGGTACTGCCAAAGATGTCTTTAGCTGTGTTTCTGGCACATTTGATTAAATTTCAGTAGCTCCCTAGACAGCAGTAGCAGGCCTGATAGCCTAAAATCTCAGCTAACTAAAGTCGGTGTAGCTTTCTAAAGCTATCACCCTCTGATCTGGGGGTCTGTCCTTTTATTTTCACTCCTCTCTGCCTCAAGGCTAATCAGCGGAGCTTGCAAACCAATAACAAATCAGTTAAAAATCAGCTTTATTGCAAAGCCTAAAATGAAACGTCTGTATATATCCCAGAAGCCTTCACAACCTCCTGTTTTATTAGTATCTCTAAAATAACTTTTCTTTCCTAATTCTAATTCCAGCCAGAAGCTCTCAGATAATCCTCATAGGACTGTTATGTGTATTTCCAATTAAGCAATTTATAAGCACTGGCTGCGAGGAGCTTTTTGTTCTTAAGGAAATTATTTCTTCATTAAGCGTAAAACAAGTCTTTTTTTATCCCTGCTCTATCTGAAAGCCCTTGTGCCCCTTTCACATATGGTTTAAGTACTGAACTATGTAGAAGGAGATTAATCATCTTGTATTCCAACACGCAGGCGAGACATGGCAGCTGGGTCAGCCGCACAGGGAATAGGCTTTTCAGTGTTTGTTTTCAGAGAGAAGTAAAAGTCAGACAGACAGACACTTACTTTCAAGCTACTTGCCTTTGCCAGAGGCAACCCACACAATCTTGAGCCCTTCTGGAGTCTGAGTCATGAAGAACTGCTGCAGATAAAATGAAGACAGTCAACAGGATAAAAAAAAAAACCAACATTCATACCCAGCTAATGAGTAGAAGTTCCAAATTGCCTCTTGTTTTCCAGGCTGTGTACCTTAATTAGATGAATCACAGAACACTGAGAGTGGAAAACACACGCCAGAGAGCTCATAAGAATCCACTTCATTCTTTTACACTAGCAGCATTATCTACCTCCCCGACAGGGAAGAATGTCCCTCCATTTTCTCAACCAACAAAGTCTCCTAGCATGAGGCATGGACTAGCATGGAAAATGAAGAGCAGAAATGATGTATGATTGACTTGAGCTAGTAGCACAAACACTCTATTCCTATTCTTATCCCCAAATCCAACTATTTCTATTTTCTGTAAAGGTACTTACCAGCCCACTTTCTGATCAAGGTTGGACCCATGACAAAATAGCATGAGTTGCACTGAGCAGCAACATGAGGGACCAACTTCCAAGTGATGGCCCGCTTTCTAGCATTAGGAATTGATTCATCAGAAAACTTTCTGATGTAGTAACAGGGAGACATTATGAGCCTTGGGTATGCCAGGGACTCTGGGAAGAACCCCCATGTTAGAGTAATAAGTAAACTGCATTCCCTTCATTTTTCTCTAGGCCAGACTAGGAGGAGACAGCCTAACAATGGGACAGTTCCTGAATGTTTAAGATGGATATCTAGTATCAGTTTACAGTAACAAGTGTAGAGACAGAAGAACTGATAACAGAAAATTTAATTAGTATGGTTAGTAAACAGCTAACCTATAGAAATGGATAAGAGACAAACATATCACCTCATGTAAGCCTTTGCTGATGCTTAGCTTGCACAGGGTCAATGGAAAATGTGTTATGTATTCTAGTGGAACCAGCAGCACCAAGTGTTTCTGCCAGGAGTGGGTGTGTAAAATGGCTGATGGCAATGCAGCTGTTAGTGGTGTGTTCAACTGCACGGTTCAGCACAGACATCATGTAGTTTCAGTGAAGAGATGATGAGTTCAGAAAGAACTTAAAACCTTGAGGTTTCTTTCTCAGTCTCTGCATATCATGCCATGCTCAGGAACAGCATTTATCATCTCCCTTTCTCTTACTGGGTGGATTTTTTTTAGCAGCACAAAGAAGAAATGCATGGCTGAGGTTCCCTCAGCAAGCCCAATGGCATTCTGTATTTTGGTTATTCTAGTTTTATGAAGTCTGTCTCTGTCTTAAAGGGAAATAGGTTTTGAAGAGGGATTTGAAGGAATATGGGGTAATATGTATCATTGTGCATGGCTCCTGGGACAGAGACAGCTCTACTGGCAAATGCAGAGTTACTGATCTGCCAGGTTAAAAAAAAAAAGATGTCACTTATGTCATGGCAGCATGAGAGAAAGGAAGAGGATAGAGTGATAAACAAGTCATACTTGGTACTCAGAGTCAGCACTGTTGTCAGAATGAAGGGGAGAACAGCAAAGTAAATGTCTGAAACAGATAAGCAGGTTGATAAAGACACCATGGAAAGCAGAGATGAGTACAAATAATGTTGTATTGGGAAATCAAGGATGAAGAGGGAAAGTAAGTATCAATGATATTATCATTACTCAGGGCATGAGGTTGATCTGGAAGCTGTCCTTTGGGTTGGCTGCAGTGTCAGAGAGGCCAGAAAGCAGGGAGATAATATCAGGCAGAAGATAAGGTAAAAGTGGGCAAGAGCATGATCTGTCCTGAGCCTTAGAAACATTGCAGAAGACGAATAATTGGCATTTAGGTATAGCCTGGTGTGCAAAAGAGTATAGAGAGCAACCGGAGCTGCCTGGCTACTTGCCTGAAGGAAAAGGGACGTGGCAGCATCTTAGTTATAAAAAATAAAGATAACAAGAGGACACAGTCAAAGAGAAAGATCAGGATTTAATTTGCTTGGTGTTCAGTCAGCAAGAGATGTGGGGGTGGCAATATTGCCAAAGCAAAGCTGAGTTGAGGGAAATAGATTAGAAGCAGTGAGTCAGATGTGTGAGCTCACAGTTGCACAGCTGATATTTGAAGCTGCAGGAAAAGCGAGGATCATATGAAGCTCCAAGGGGGCATTTCTTCCTGGGTTTTACAGTTCAGATCCCCCACACAGTTCAACAACGCTTAGTCATCACAAACCTGCAAGAGCATGTCAGAGGCAGAGAAGAGAAAGGGAGAGCAGTGGCCAGATATGGAGCTGCAGGAATATTCCTTGGATAGAGGTAGGAATTTAAGAGAAAATCCCTCTCAAGTTTATATCCTCACTGAAGACCTCACCTCCCAGGGGAATCTTTGTGAGTAAAGGTTTAGGACATGTGCGTCAGCTACTGTAAAGTCTCTTCTGTAGCCAATCCAGGCAGTACCTAACCGGATGATGCATAACAACACATGGACCATGGAGGCTCTAGTCATACTTCTGTCTATAATTGCACTCATTAAAATCATTTTGTTTAAACAGCTTGTCTTTGTTTGCTTTCCAGCAATACTGCTGAAATCTCTTGTGACATCCAAATGCATTTTTCTCCCCTTACTCAAGCTTTTGTGAAAAGGGAACCGCTTTGTGACATCTCCTTGATTTTTACGTACCTGCCTTAGTGACTGTGATAGCAACATGCTCTTCTATTGCTCTGAAAACTAGCTTTACATGCACTGTTTCATCTACTCCTTAATTCTTCCACTGGGGCACTAAATCTGGACTAAGCTGAAATACTAGGACAATAATTCTTAACCCACTGTGGAACATTAACTGAGTGTTAAGACAGCGATTTGCTGTATATTATGAACGTGGATCCATTTCGTTTCCTCTCTGGAGATGCTGATTCACTGATGGAGTGATGTTCTTCCAGGCAGGAAAAGATTAAATAGAGACAACAGACTCAGAAGTAATAAATAAGGCTGTAGAAAAAAACTGCCTGATATTATATTATTTTAGAAGCCATATATAATCATGTCATCAGAGATGTGTTGTGATGCATACATGAAGGGAGCAAAGTTAAGGTGGTGCCTCTAATCTTATACTGTGCTAGTTCGTGAGGTAACAGTTTACAACTGCATATTTTACATCACATCAGTTCAGCACTGGGAAGGAGGTTTGCATCTGTTTGGCTACAGCAACAGTGTCTCCTTTTGTTTCTCTCCTGACCCCATCACAAAGTGTTCTTCAAAGAAACACTATTTCCCATGCTTCCCAAGTGCAGAACTGAGGTGCTGGAGGGGAGGCAGGTCCTTTACTCCCTGAGATCAACAGAACATGCAGTAGAAAGCAACCACGTTTCCTGGTCCCGGCTTCTGTACATGGTGTGCCGTCACACTCTCTCCTTACCAGTGCACTACTGCAGGGGGGCTGCATGGCTGAGACTCTGAAGACAAGTTTGGATAGTGCTTCTCTAATACACGCAGAGCACAGGCTGGGATCACAGGCAGCCTGTCAGAGAATTGTCACATCACCCTGTCTGAAGGGACCATCCTCAAAACCAGACAGCAGCGATTGATCAAAGACAAGTCTGTTGCTCTTCTCTCTTGATTTTGTGATTCTCCAGTCCAGAAAGCAGCTGGGCTGATACTGTCGTCCTGGCTGCCATTCACACTGGTGCTGGGAGCTTACCAGGCCACGCTTCCTCAAGCTTGGGACAGGCAGCAGGTAGGGAATATTGAGCATAGGCAAAAGGATGGGGCTCACTGGACTCTGCTTCTGTCTTCTCAGGAATAATGGCCAAATGGCATACATTTCAGCAGTCTTTTGAGGGCACTAACCTACCCCAGGGCCAAAATTTGGTCCATGTGAAAATTAGGCAGTTGTAAAGGTTGTAATTCTCCTCTGAGTGGATCAAGGTGCAGAAAAGACCTGAGGTTGCTTGTTCATTACAAGAAGCCACATTGCTGTAGGACTTATCATAACAAAGAAGCATGCTGCTTTTATCCTGAGAAAACACTCAGAAAGCTGATCAGTGACTGCTCGCAGTTTACAAGAGGGTTTGGGTCTCAGAGTTTTCTGTATGTGCAGAACTCCACAAAAACCCTCTGCCTGTATCGGGGAATCCATTTCACCTAATCCAGACTTGCTAAAGATGTCTGAAGAGAGGGCTTGATCTTTATTCCTAAGCAAGATCAGGGATGCAGAATGCCCCATTTGTATTTGATAGTATGTTGTGTAGCTGTGGGAGATCAAACCTTCAAGACATGCTTTGGAAGTGACCCTGCTGTCTCCTGCAGGTGAGGGTGTTCTCCCAGGCCTTGAGCATGTGTCTCTAATGCCCAGCTCTTCTCATTTGCTGTAGGAAGGGCTGGATGTGTATACTGGTGGCCTACAGTGCTAGCTGCTCTCAATTCATGCTTTGGGGAACTTCAGTGTTTCACAGCAGGATCGTAGTTGACATTCTTAGCACACTCCTTTCATTTCTTTCCCCTGGCATAGCAATTGATATTCCACACAGTGCTGCCTCATTTCTGGTCAGGCTGTTCTTTACAATTTATTTTTAAGGTTTCTCCCCCAAACTTGCCTAGTAAGAGCTTTTGCGTAATTGCTCCTCAAGATTTGCATTTCAACATAGTATTAGTTCTTGGAGCTGGCTGCAGGTTCTTGTCACCTCCCCACAAGGTTAATCCACACAGCTAACTCAATTGAATGATCTAAACACAGGAATATGCTTTCGCTTTATTCACAGAACAGCATCTTTCTTTCTTGACCACATTTTTTTTTTTTTTTTACTTTTACTAATTCTGTTGCTTCTGCAATAGGCCTTAAAACTCTCCTAATTGAAGGGGGCTGCAGGCTGCAGTATCCGTCAGAAGAAATTTTTGGTGTATTTTTCTAAGTGCTTGTCAGATTCCCCAAGTTTTGCATCCTTGAGTTAGGCCTGGCTGATTTGTGACTGACAGTGCCAGAGAGGCGGTTCTCTTTTTCCTTCCTCCTTAGTCTTCTGCTTTAAATTATCACCAGTGATAGGTTTGTTTATCTTCCTCCTTAGAGATTCACAGGGCTTCAGCACCACCTATGTCACTGGATTCAAAGAGAAAGGATGACAGTATGAACCATATTTTCTTGCCAAAATCTAGCTTTAAAGTTTCCCTCTGGACTGGAACTCACTGATTTTAATTAATTTCTGGATGGCACTGATTTAAGTATTTTCTTCACTCCTTTCCCAGATGAATGATTCTCTATCTATTTGTAAAGGTTCCTTGATGTTCTGCCTACACTTTGCCTTTGCTTTGGATCATTTTAGAATTCTCCTGTTTCTAACTTTTGCTCTCATTATGATACTTGGACTCTTGCACATGATTTAAAAACATCTTCTGTCATTCTTACCTTTGCAGTTGTTACTTTGCCGTCTTAGTTCTTTTTGATCTTTCTTCACTAGTTCCAAAAGCTTCCTTTTTTTTTTGTTTTAATTTGGCAGATAATGTTCCTCAAGTTCAAGCTCCTGTGATCCTATCTGCTCCTATTTGCCAGCATCCATGACCTTTTCCTTATAAATAGTTCTTAGCACTTTGCCAAGATGTCATAATAAGAACAAAGTGGGAAAAAGTACAGATGCTAATGACATTTATTGAACCCTCCAAGTAGTGATCCTTGGCTTCATCTCCTGCCAAAATGTGATTGATACGCTATCTTTTTGGTGTTTTGCTATGGGTATAAAAATGACCTTCCACCTTAGTCTTTTGCTGTAATTTTTAAAACTCTTGTTCCAAATAGGTAGTTTAACTGCCTTACTTGGCAAGTTTAACAACTTGAGTACCACTGGCCTATTACTTTGATGATAAATGGAAGGGGAAGTAAGTAGGGGGTAAGATACTGTCACACTTTGGGTGTTCATGGTCATTTTTTGGAGTTATGAGCCTGTTTGAATCTCTCTCTACTAGTAAACAAACTGGCAAGGTAGTAAACAAACTACTAGTACACAAACAAGGTAGTAAACAAACCAGTGAACTCCTGGCAAGGCACAGCTAAACTCATGCAACCTCCAACACAACGTAGCTCCATCCAGACTGCCTATTGGGAACAATCTGTAGCCTTTGTCCACCCCCAAACCATGCACAGGCATTGTCTGGAAGAGTGTTAGCTAATAAAACATTTTATATAATATATAAAAACCGTATATAAAATAGAATAACTATATTTATAATATATAATACACCTATATTATTTATTAGATGATAGATAATATAACAAAATGACACCAGACCTGTGCTAGCAGTTTAACAGCATAGAGACTCCCTGTTCTGAGTCTTTGTCCAGGCCTAGACTTTACATCCTTTGGGTAAGGTGTGTATTGTGCTTTGTTCCTTAAATTTTTTCTGGTGTGACTATAAGTGGCAAGAAAGAGGTTCAAGATGCCTCTCCTGTGCTTCATGCTCTGCGACTGAGGGTAAGGGGAATGTTTCCATTACTGCAATGAGATGTGATTAGTCTCTATGGTACTGTGATAGAAGGCAGACTTTGCAGAGGTATGCAAAATGTTTTATAACACTGTCTTCTTAGGCACCCTTTCTCCGCAGCTCATGTCAGCCAGGCTTTGGAAAATTTTATCTAAAATTGTTCAACCACACATAAAAATGACAGCATGGCAAATATGTTGACCTGGTTAAAAATCTTACAATACTTTGACTTGGAACTCTTACTTCTTCCAGGCTTTATATAAAAAGGCAATTTTGGTATCAAGTAAGGCCCTTTTGTTGTCTCCAGGAAAACACGAATTGGCCAAATCATAAACTCAGTCTAATTTTAATTTGGACACCCTCAGCAGAAGCTCGTTAGAATTTGGCAGCTAAATTCCTGGCTGGTGACATCTGCAGTGAGCATCCTCCCACCCTCCAGCTTCTCCCTGCCAGCTCATCTGCCTGCGCGCAGCTCCATGCTGCAACCCACAGCTGGCAGCTTCTCCTGTGAGGAGTGGAGCACTGCAGGGTGAGGAGCAGGGAGCAGGGCCAGCAAGCAGGGAAAGCAGATAAAAAGGGCAAAAGTTGGAGACTATATTAGGACTTGATATTATAGGAAGGGAGGAGCTATGAGGAAGGAGAGTAAGCAGGGAGAAAGCAGAACCAGCATTTATACAGCCCTATGTCTGTTCTTTCTCATCCAGCATTGAAACAATCCAAGGCTTTCTTGAGTCTCCATGTTTCTTTGTTTGTTGGGAAATAACTGTATTATCTGGTGATGAAGTATGTATCCTACATCCCTCAAGTTTGTCGATTGAGTTTCTCCCTCATGCAACTGATCCCTATGGATGATAACACACATCTACTGCTACCAATTACTTATTAGCACTTGTGGTAGAGATCTGTACTGGGGACCTAAAAGGTTTTGGTTCCATTTGGAGGTCACTAGGGTTTTGTATAATATAATTTATTTTCGATTAACACGGGAAGTGACTTGGTAATTCCAATAAATTACTAGGTACGTAAAGTAAAGCCAGCTGGAAATACAAATGTCTGTCCAGCTGAAAATTTTAACAATTGCTGTTTCACTTGAGACAAAATAGAAAAAAAGTTACTATCTTTTTGTGGTAGAACATTAAAGCAAAACGCCCTTCTGATTTTTCTCTGTGAGCTATGTCTTCAAAGGGTTAACAGATGTGAAGAAAATGAGGTGATCAAAGATTCTATGGAAGGATGACTTTGATCTCAGAGATGGCGTAAGGCAGGGCTTAATCCAAAATTAACATATTATATTGGTTAATTAAAGGAAACAAATGTGAGAAAGCTAGTTCTACTCTTGGACAGCTCATTTAGCTTATCTTTAATGCAAATTGTCAATGCAATTCCTGTCATGAAAATAAATCTCATTAAATCACTTCTTCACACACATGTAAACGAAGGAAAGAATGTGCTCCTACCAGGTGAATTTGATGCCACTCAGCTGCAGAGCACAAATATGGGTTTCAAAATGCAGTCACCGTTGCTTTTGTCTAGGTTTACATTTTCTGAAAAATCTTTCTAAAGGGTAATATCACTCAGTGGACTATTAGAGTCCTTAATGAATGGAATAATGGGGGGCTGTAAACTGATGATTCAAGGGCAGACTTGGAGCAACAAGAGCTCAAAACCCTCATTCCTTCTTCACCTTTGGACTCATATTGCCAAAAGTTATACGTCCTTAGGCTTACAATCTCCTTGAGATTTTCTATGACTTTCTATTGAGTAGAAGTTCAGATAAAAGGAAACTGTGAAAGCAAATACTATTTGAAACTGTATAAAAATGTAAAAAACTATATTGTACTTATAAATCATGACATCATATTATTATTATTCTCTTGGAGCAGTTTATGGAGCAGTAAAGCCAGAATTCTGTACAGAGATGAAAGTCAATATCTATCTCCATCCCTGCACCAACATTAGTAGGAAATATTGCTAGGCATTGCAAGCTAGGAAGGAAAGAAGAATATTAACTAGAGGCTTTTTTCCATATTATGGTCCCATGTTACAAAACAAACAAGTATATAGTCCTTTTTTGTATGCTTACAGAAATTCCTTCCCACAGAGCAATAAAGAAACAGAGATTCCTAAACATTTGGGAGGACAAAGTCTGACAGCTACAATATCGGGGATACCTCTAGAGACAGTGATCTCCCTCCCCTTTAAGGTGAGAAATTCTAATAAAACACATTTGTATGGGAAGGAGACATAAAAAGAATTCTAATTATGTTTTCATTGTATTTTAAAATGTATGTGTAGATTGCAGTGTAAGGTTATGACAAAGGTTTCCTTCTATATTTATGGTCCAAAAGGCATTGTCTCCATTCATTCTGCATATCCTTTCCAGGGCTAGGTTGAAGCTCAGTCATCTTAGTGAACTTTAGATCAGGCCCATGACCCGAAAGGGAATAAGATATGAAGTAGGCTGTTCAGCATACTAAATTCTGTTCGGTATCTGGTATAGCCAGGAGGTGGCAGAGCAAGTCCAGTTTACGACGTCTGAATTGCAGGCTCTAGGTATTTTCCAGTGACGCTGTGGAAAGATGGTGAGTTGCTGCAGTCCTCCCATTTGCACCGTTTAGTGGCAACTGCCTGCACACCACTCACAACATTTGCGAGGCTATTAAGAGGGTCCCAGCAAGCTTGCCGAACTCTCTAGGAAATGCTGCCTGGTCTTTTATTATTATTATTTTTTTTTATATAATTATAATTTTGTTCTGCTGACTCAACTCTGCTGTTCACTGGCAGTTTGACCAACATGTCCTTTCAGCAGCAAGCGTGAGTCTTCTGTGTATGCACGTCCTTGCAAACAAATGACATTGGCTTTTGCCCACACCAGCAATTGAATGGAAGCACATCGTTAGAGGAAGTGCTTGACAAGTATATAAATATGTAGTACATAATTCTGCATAGCTGTTACTACAGATGCCCTCTCCTTTCTCCCCTTGGTTACTCCTTAGCACTCTAAGTGATCCAAATGAAAAGCAGAGAGAAGCCATGTGAGAGGGCAGAGCAGGTGAACAAATAGAGAGAAAAAGCAAATAGAGAATGACAAACTGGCCAATATCAGCTGGGATATTTTTTGTATCAGCTTGAGCTGCGGTCCACGCCTTTTAAACTAATTAGCTCTGGGTTGGGTCCACACATGATGGGAGTTGCTGTGGGAAAAACAGATGTTGCACAGATGTACTGCCAATAATTTGGTAGTCTAAATTGTATCTGCTTGTCAAATGACTATTAAATAAGCAATAGGCTTCAGTAAAATCTGTCTTTTTCTTAAAAGCTACTGCTGCTGCTTAGTAACAAAAAAGCAAAGTTTATTAACAGAAAGAAGCTCCAAGATCTCTGTGTGTTAGGTTTAATGGGCTGCAGCAACCCCAGGATAGATATTGCTGCCTCCACAAAAGCAGGCATTTACTGTCCTCTGCCTCTCAAGCAGATTTTTGTACATCCCTTTCCCTGAAGCAGCTGTAAAAGGGGAGGTAGAAGAGGGGCAAGAGGAGAAGGTAGTAAGGATTGTCTTAAAAGTATGATCACCTTTGAGAAAAGTCAGGAACACTTTGGATCTTGCTGTTTTAAAGGACTTGAAAACCTGATAGATGACAATGGAAATAGAGAGAAGAAGCTTATTCAGTTAACACTGGAAGAGGAACAGGTGATGCAGAGGTTTCTGAACACAGAGTCTGATACAAAGGCAAGAGAACCATGCATGAGAGAGACAGGCAGTGAGAAGAGGTGAACAGAGGATTCTTTGCACCGAAAGTACTGAAGTTATTATACTCTAAATTCTGCATTTATTGTCTGCCCCAAATGTCTGCTGGTTTCAAAGCAGCAATGTATGATAGAATCTGACCTTAAATGGATGTAGTTGTCAAAGTCAACAATAGGAAGCACAGATAGAAAGAGATTTGATATCCTCTCTGCAGTCCTGCCTCTGGTCATAGTTACTGCTAGAACGAGTCAGAGGAGGGAGGGAAACTATTTCTTCCAATCCCTCTGCTAACAGTTGCGTTGTTTTTTTAAATTCTAAGAAAGGAACAGCTACAGAGCTGGGACAAATCGCAAAAAATATCACTGATATTCTCCTGGGGTTTTCCCCAACCTTCTAAAGTTTTAGCCAACTACAGATAAGATCTATGCCCTGAATGCTAATGCAGGCAATGCCCCCCAGGCAGCCAGCGACTCAGCTCCAGACAGAACTGCTTGGGTGAGAGAAGAGGTCACCTACCATAGCCAATGTGGCCCCTGGCTGCTCTGCTAACACCAGATGTAGAAATGGCATCTGGAAGACCAACATGTCCACAGGCAACTGAAACGAGAGCAATTAGCACAAGCAGCCAGACAGACTGTGGAGATCCTTGTAACTTCCAATTGCTCCTGGTCAGGTTGGAGTTAAACTGACATTACCACTGAAAGGCTACATACCTTGTGGTCCCTTATATGAGTTTTTCAAACAGTTCTGTGCATGTTACTGCAAGTCCTTTCACATCAAACTGAGGGCTGCAGCTGCCAAGAGGTCATGCATTGCTCTAATCATCCAGGTCCAAATCTCTTATCTAAAACAATGGCGTTTGGATTGGAAATGCTATTTTGATTCTCCTCCTTTTTTAGTTGCCCCAGCCTTGAGGATGATGGCTTAGAATAGCTGGAATATTTAAAAACTCCGCCAAGCGCTGTGCTGTCAAAACAGCAATTTGTATGTGCTCAGTACTTCTGGCTAATCTCAGAGTTCACATGCTGAATGCATCTTTTTTTCTTTCATCATTCAATGTATTAACTCGAGGTCATGCTCCACTGACACTTGCAAACAGCACCCGTCTCTGTCAGTCACAGCCATGCACAGAAGGAGCTTGAAAGGAATTAACTCCATCTAATAGACATAGCCAGCTTGCACACAGCCCCTCAGGATGGAAGTGATAGCGTTAGGGACTGATGTGAAATTGTGGGAGGAGGGAATAGGGGTTAGCCCACAGAAATGGAAATGCTCATGTTTGAAATGGTATCACAAATACATCATGTCACAGGTATTTCATTTGTGGCTTGTTTTGACAGATCTACAAAACCCAGTAGTCGTGGCAAAGCCAGCTCCTTTTGTTTTGTGTGGTTGCAGTTAAAAAAGACCAAATGACACTTTGCAGACCTGTGAACCGAAGCAGAGTGCTCTGTATCACTTCACGAGAAAGAAGCAGTGGCTGGATTTAGTTCAAAGCTGTAAGAAACTGTAGAGAGCAGGCCAATAATACCAACAGTAACAGAGCTTTATTCCTTGAAGGAAAATTAATTCCGCAGCAATAACGGTGCTACTCACAAGAAGCCACTCATATTGCTGATGTGCAACGTCACATAAATGTGAGGTTAGGAAATGTGAGAATTAAGGTCACCTGTGCAACTGATGTCTAAGGGCGGATCTGTCCTTTCTTCTCCTTTCTTCTTTCTTTCTTTCTTTCCGTTTCATTCCAGGAGCTTCAGGAGACTTGTCCACTGGTGCCAGACTAGTTATTTTGGGACTAGGGGCAATTCCACATCTGATTAGCAGGAACATGTATAAGTTAGCAGCATCTAATTCTGTATTTATAGTCTCATCCCAGAATCACCAAGTATTTTACTGTTTAATAAGGCCTTACTGTACATGTGCTGTAGGGAAATGGTTATATGTATTTTGTGGTCCAACAAATTGAGGCTGTGGGAGGAGCTACTGAAGATCACCACAGGCAATATTCTGACCTAGGATAGGAACTCAGCTTTCATATGCTGGTCCCTGAATAATGCTTTCTCTCGCTAATGAGAAAATCTGTCCAGGACAGAAAGAAAGAAGAAAATTTGGATGCTCTGACTTTTGTTTTGCCTCCCTTTATACCCAGAATAGGCTTGCTAGGCTGGTTGGAAGGAACTGACCGACTCTTTTGTGTTATTAATGTTATTTATCTGTCCATAGAATTATCAAGAACTGTCTTAGAAAAATATTAAACCTGAGTCATATACCAATAAAAGCAAACAAATTCACTCTGGCAGCCACAATAGTGAATTTAACTTACTCTTGCTGTGCCGAGGCAGTGTGGCATATGGTACTGTGGTGATTTCATTTCATTTCAGTTTCTTTTTGACATATTGTGAAGTCTAATCACGTCTCAAATGGAGTTACTGGAAGAGCAAAGGCAACACTTTCAATATACTATACTGTAGTGGGCTGACCCTGGCTGGATGCCAGGTGCCCACCAAAGCTGTTCTATCACTCCCCTCCTCAGCTGGACGGGGGAGAGAAAATATAACCAAAGGTTAGTGGATCAAGATAAGGACAGGGAGATCACTCAGCAATTACTGTCATGGGCAGAACAGGCTCGACTTGGGGAAATTAGTTTAATTTATTACCAATCAAATCAGAGTAGTATAATGAGAAATAAAACCAAATCTTAAAAACACCTTCCCCCCACCCCTCCCTTCTTTCCAGGCTTAACTTTGCTCCCAATTTCTCTACCGTTTCCCCCCAAGTGGCACAGTGGGACGGGGAATGGGGTTTGCAGTCAGTTCATCACACATTGTCTCTGCTGCTCCTTCCTCCTCAGGGAGAGGACTCCTCACACTCTTCCCCTGCTCCAGTGTGGGTCCCACACATGGTGCAGTCCTTCAGGAACAGACTGCTCCAGCGTGGGTCCCCCACAGGGTCACAATCCTGCCAGCAAACCTGCTCCAGCATAGGTTCCTCTCTCCATGGGTCCACAGGCCCTGCCAGGAGCCTGCTCTAGCGCAGGCTTCCCACAGGGTCACAGCCTCCTTCGGGCATCCACCTGCTCCGGCTCCACGGGCTGCAGGTGGATATCCGCTCCACTGTGGACCTCCATGGGCTGCAGGGGGACAGCCTGCCTCACCATGATCTTCACCATGGGCTGCAGGGGAACCTCTGCTCCAGCACCTGGTGCACATGCTCCCCCTCCTTCTTCACTGACCTTGGTTTCTGCACAGTTATTCCACTCACACATTCTCACTCCTCTCTTCAGCTGCAGTTGTGCAGTTGTTTCTTTTTTTCCCCATTCTTAAATATGTTATCCCAGAGGCACTACTACCATCACTGATGGGCTCGGCCTTGGTCAGCGGCGGGCCCATCTTGGAGCCGGCTGGCATTGGCTCTATCAGACATGGGGAAGCTTCTAGCAGCTTCTCAAAGAAGCCACCCCTGTAGCCCCCCTGCTACCAAAACCTTGCCATGCAAACCCAATGCAACTACAAAAAAAAGACTCTGTGCATCTTACTGCCACATGTAAAGCCACCTATGAGCATCGCTAGAAAAGTGAACAGGTGTTGTAAACATAAATTCAATCTGTGCAAAGACCTCTGCATCCCTAATGTGTACAGGCAAGCAAGCAGTGTTTTCCGTAGGTTGAAGCAGAGGTTGTGTGTGGATCTCCTCCTGACTCTCTGTTTTGATCAAATGTTCAGAGTGTGAAAAGCACAGGTGCTGCCTCATTTATCCTATACATTCAGCAAGATACAGACTATTCATTGATGATAACTATGAGATTTCAAAGTGAAAAGTGATGTGTTAAGCAGAAGGTATGATTGTTTTACTGATTGAAATCACAAGTGAAAAGATTATCTTTTCTTTTGAGAATCACAGAATCACAGAATGGTAGGGGTTGGAAGGGAGCTCTGGAGATCATCTCATCCAACCCCCCTGCGTGAGCAGGCACACCTAGAGCAGGGGGCACAGGACCGTGTCCAGGTGGGGTTTGAATGTCTCCAGGGAAGGAGACTCCACAGCCTCTCTGGGCAGCCTGTGCCGCTGCTCTGTCATCCTCATGGTAAAGAAGTTTTTTCTCATATTCAGGTAGAACTTCCTGTGTTTCTGTTTGTGCCCATTGCCCCTTGTCCTGTCGTTGGGCACCACTGAAAAGAATCTGGCCCCATCCTCTTGACACCCACCCTTTAGATATTTATAAGCGTTGATAAGATCCCCCCTGAGTCTTCTCTTCTCCAGGCTGAACAAACCCAGGTCTCTCAGCCTTTTCTCATAAGAGAGATGCTCCAGTCCCCTGATTATCTTTGTAGCTTAAGAAATATACCAGTTTTTAAGACTATAGACAGCAAAAAGAATGGTGATTTGAATGGCACAGTATTACTATGGATCCTGGAAAACTGAGATGTTAGCTGTGTTAATATGAGAGCTGTACTGACTCTCTGACCATCATTAGGCAGATATTGTTCAGACGATGTGTTGTTCACAGTAATCTGGGTCTTGCTCATGTCTGACTCACATCTCCTGCATTCTCATCAGGGATCCATATTTCTTACCATTCTGGCCTCCAAAATACTGAGCCTCCTGTATCTTGCCATGTATTGGAGGCCTGGGATCAAACATCAGGAAGCAGTAGCAGTCACAGCCAGAGTTTCATGATGTGAAAATGTCAGACAGTGCCCAGCTCTTGGGATCCAACATGGATTTTTCCTCTTCCAGCAGTTAAAGTGCACTTAAGGGGGGTGGGAGGGGAGAAGCCAGAATGTAAGTCAGAAAGGCGCAAACTTGTAGTTAGAGAATGGGCTTTTCAGTTCATCTCATTCTTTTGTTTAACAGCCCTGCATCCTATTTTAGCCCTGCATCAGAGGGAAACATCCAGACCTTGTGCATTAAGGATGACAGAAAGTGAGCACCCATGGAAGTGAAGTGAGCGAGTTTTGACTAGACAACGAGCTTAACTGAGATTCAGGGTGAAGAGGGATTTTCTTTTACACTAGAAATGCATGATAGTTCACAAATGTCTGTCTGGATAGTTTTGGAGAGGAATCCAACCAAAATCCCCAAGGTCCCCAACGAAGGTGTCTTTCAAAGCAAGGTGGCCTTCAAAGAGCCATGATTCTCCACATAGACACAGAGCAAGTGTTGGACAGTCAAGGCTGCCTTGTGGTGTCAGACCAGAATCTCAGAAACCTGCTGCCATCAATGAGCAGATCCCCTTGCTCACAGCTTTTGCTGATATTAAGGGGAATCTTAACATTAAGATAATTCTGCTGACATTCCCAGATCCTTATCTGGAGATTATATTGAAGTATGGGGAGTGGAGCCAGACAAAGAGAGGTCAGTTTTCAGGAGCTGAAAGAAAAAATGACAGCAGAGCACAGCAGATTAAACAAGTCATTTGGAGTGTAACAGTGACCACTATGCATGTGGTGATGGTTTTCTCTACTGCTCTGCATGCCTGTTACTGCCACTGAACAAAACTGGCCCTGAGTCACAATTTTTCATAGAATGTGTAAATTTTTGAATCCTGAGTCCTTCAGACTCCTTATGATCTTTGCTGTAAGGGGCCCATCTGCACCTCATCAAAGTCCTCATAAATTCTGGATACATTTGGAATAGATGACTAGATTATTGCTCTAATTTATCCACATATACTATCAGTAGTTACCTACTTGTTCTTTTAATTAGGCTAAAATTTGCCAAAGCATATGAAAAATTGCTTATCCCACTGAAAACAGAATTCTATGCTGAGAGCTCACAACCCATTCTTCAACTTCTGCATAAACATTTTTATTGTATATTTTTATGTTCTGCATTAAAAGTGTGTCCATGGGAATTGTGTGCTGGTTGTGAACACTGCGCTTTCCACCAGCACCTGCTTCTTGAGCAGGCTAAATGTGGAAGCAAGTTCTAATGGTTGAACAGTTTATTCTCTGTTCTGCAGCAGCATGGGTAAAGCAGGAAAAATTGTGTCTGGCTGAGTTGACTCAGAGTGAAACTTGACCAAGAGGCTTTAGTTTTGAGCCTCAGTTGTGTGTTGCAGGGAGACTCGTTAGTTTTAATTTTTGAAAAGTATGTGTTTCTGAATTTGGCCTTGAAAGATCCCATTGGGATGAGAAATAGAAGCATTTATATTAGAAAATATCAAAATCAAAAGTAGCAATTTTCCCCTCATTCTTTTCTTTTTTACTTTCTGCCAGTCATAAATGATTGTCCCAAATGCATTCAGACTTCACTAATAGCCTGGGTTATGTAATGACACCACATTTTTCTGCACATAAGCTCTTCATCCCACATTTGTGGCTTGGCTGTTGAGTTAAGGTTTGCTGCAAGGATGTTGCTAGAGCAGTACACCACAGACTGGAGGGAGGGGACCTGTGGAGATCCTGTACCAGAGCAGTGTCGCCACCTGTGTGGCACTGCAACCCTGCAGACAAAGGGAAAAAGGAATGTCAAACCCTGGTAGCAGTGGGATAAAACTGCTTAGAAACCCTCAGCTATGGGTTGCCTTGCCGCCTAGCTTTTTGTAAAGCAAGCAGATTTGTCTAATTAATTAGGAAAAAGTAGGTGAATTAATTGGACTTAAATCCTTGGATGATAAGTATTGACCTGATCTTCCAAATGTCTGTGCAACAGCTCTCCTTTCTGCACATGATATACAAACAAATGCCATATTCTCCCACTTCCAAAAGCCTTGCAGAATTTCAGAGTCATGTTTATCCTAACAGAGGCCATGTTGTGAGCATGCCTAGTTTTTGCTCTCATT
>VZTV01077917.1:940-16388 GCA_013400875.1 Anhinga rufa
GAATAACAAAGAGAAAACAGTATTTGTAAAACTTAAGATTTCACAGGTATTTCTCTACCTTTAAGCAGTGTTAAAAAAAGGTAAAATAACCAGCCTTGATAATGCTCGAAATGGAGATGTTTAGTACTAGAGAAACACCATCGTTTGCTCAACGAGACTACACCAAAAACAAGTATATACTGCACCTCTTTGCAAAGTTTTGTTTTTCGTAACACTCTCCAAATCCATCTTTTCTTGAAAGGACTGGCCTTCTTTGACCATTTACCTTGCATGCGAGTGTCAATTTCCTTCTGTTCGAGAGGCTGAAAAAGTGCTTGTGAACTAAACAGTTCCATGCTGCCCTTCCTCAGGAAGCTGTATGTTGTCTCTTTTTGGTAGTCTCCTGTTTTTTCAGGAACAGGATGCGTGGTTTCTTCCTCAAAGGAGCTGTACTTTGTCATCTCATTACCTTCGTGTGCCAGAAACCTCTTTCTCTCTTCTTCATGCTTCTTTGATGCTCTGTTGCTTTCTAGTGCTTCCATTGAGGGCTGCCACTGTTCTGACTTCTGCGTGCGTTTTCCTGAAGGGTCTGAGTTTTCTGCTGAAGAGTGGAATCTCAAATCAGCTCTAGCAGCAGTGCTCACGCTTCCATCACTAGCTGGCTTTGTGTGCAGGTCTCCAGCATACAGCGGAGAAAGGGCAGATGCCATTGTTGAAACTGATGTTGCAACTGCAGTTGACAGGGGAGTAATTTTTCCACTTTCATTTTGTACCTATGGGGGGGAAAAAAAACCAAACAAACAAAAAAACCCACAAAAAAATTTTAAAAAAGCTCTGAAATTATCAACTCCTGAAAACAGTCTAATCCCATCAGTTCTTCGGAGGTGTGCTTCCATATGAATATAGTGCTCTATAAATATAGACCAGAAAGATAAGGAAAGCAACAATGCCCCCATAATTTGGCTGCAGATGGATTATTCCACCCAGGGAAGAAACAACTGCATGTGAACAGCAACATCTTTAGTAATAAAGGGTTTATGTGTAGCATGCAACATGACGTTGTGTCAGGGCTCCATGAAAATTTCATACTGACATGGTACTGTGCAGCACTGGGGAAAGAAATTAGCTCAGGTTCCAGATACCGGATGACGTGCCATGTGCTCAGGCTAATCAACTCTGCCTCTCAGCAGGGCTAATTAGCTTTGGCACAGCTCTGCTCTGATACAGTTATGCAGCTTCCAGCTCTGGAGCTAGCTCAGCGCCAGAGACTCTGCTCTGTGCTGTCCTACAGAAGGCAGACATTCCTGATGCTTCTGCCACGTAAATCACCTTCACGCAGGACTGTTAGTCTAAGACTATTTCAAGTATCAAACATTGGCTGTCATGTACATCTCTGAGCAAAGTATTTGAATCTAAGGAGCATATTAAAAAAACCTCCAAATTAACTTTACTGGCCTCTACAGTGCAACAATTATCTTCTCTATTCTTCTAACAATGACTTTCTAAACTTTTCCTAGAGACAGTTAAGAGGAAAAATTTTTCTGAAATGCAGAGCTTGGCTTTGTCTTCTCCGAAGGAGACAAAAGCTATTAAAAAGACTGACAAACATGCCTTCATACACATCAGGAAAGCTGTTTGGCTTGCTTTGTTGTTTTCTTAAACTGCAGGGCTAGTGAACAGCATGCAAAAAGAATAGACAGAAATCATACCAGTAGGAGGAAATCAACTGAAAACTTAAAATGCACATGCAAATTCCATAAAGCATGGACAACACAGTCATCCATTAAACAAACTGGAAAGCAGAGCAAAGACTATTACACTAGCTCAAAGATTCCAAAGAAAGATGAAGAAAATAGTTACCAGTTTACTCTTTTTCCATTGCATCTATCAGAATTAGAAATTTAGAAGAGATCAGCAAAGGGATATCAACTTGTAATTACAAGATATTTACATTTGCAATTATGTATTTTGGTAACGTAACCTCTAGTTATCTATTTTGATACCTTGCTTTTGTTTCTTCCTAGAAAAATTCCAACTGAACAGTTCACTACAGAAAGTCTTTTTGAAAATACACTCCCATTGAACTTGGTTCAGAGTCAGCTCTGGTTTCTTTTGCTAGGTACAGAAAGTGATGACAAAACTTGCTTCCTCTGAGTTTCCTTGCTTGAAGAGCGAATTTGTTCTGTAAAAGTCTGACAAATTAATGTAACTATCACTGGCTTCTTTCCCATCTGCTTCAGCCCATTTCTGTTGATCGCCTTCCTGGCCCCCAAACAAGTTAGTGACACAATCATTAGGAAGTCCAGGCTGTGACACTGGTTGGCATGTGGCAAATGAACAGGAAGAGGACTACGTAAGGCCTGGAAATCTTGCTAAAATAAATTTGCCAAATATTTACTACTACTTCATGCCTAAGTAAAGTAGGCATAAAGTACAATTATATACCTGTACAGCTTTGCCCCAATATGGTTAGAGAAATCCTACCTTCTCACTTTTCTATTATTATAATATGGAAAATGTATAATCATGAATGAAGCATATAGAAAGAGAAGAGCAGGAACTTCCTAACACAGATTGATCCAAATCCCTAAAAACACAACATACACAGGAGTTGTGCTTCATTGTTAAAGTGATTTCATTTAAAGCTGTAATACTAAGGGACTGATGTTTCTGCTATTGTGAACGTCAGCTTTGAAAGACCACTGTGGGATATTTTATGCTCAAATGTCACTAAAAAGGCATTACTTTGCTGTTCCGATTATATGAAGGATTCCAGAGCAGAAAGCCCAATTCCACTGCACATATTAAATAATTTCATTTTGACCATGACTTTGTGAATTTCAAAAGTATTCTGCTTTTAGGGAAAAAAAAATAAAAATCAGTGCCTCCTCCCAGAGGAAATGACTGATAATGGAAATATTTAGCGCTTTCAGGAAAAAGAGTCTGAAAGTTGCACATGACAAAACTCCAAAATTCCCTGAAAATACATATAAAGCATGATGATATGTGTCATAGTTTTTACCCCTTTGGTCAGGAACTTACGTTTAGAAGACATGTAATATTATACCAGAAAAGATAGGTACAGCATGCACTAATCAGGAACATGATATGCTCTTGAATTACTTAAAAAACACATCAATGAAATTGAACATTTTGGAGGATGCTGCTCCTCAATGTCAGAAGACTGCTTACTGACAAGCTTTTTCCTGCAAATATGTCATGACCCCAGTGTGTAGCTCAGAGCAAAGAAAAGGCCAGCTGTTGTTACATCTTACACTGAAGCTGTTTTCTCCAATAAAAAGAAACAAATGAAAAAGAGCTAAGATTGCACTTACCTGCTCAACTTCTCCAAGAGTGACTGGCTGAGTCTGGTAACGAGCATTCATTCTCCTGTGCCTAATATCTCCTCGACTCCTTGTGGAGATAGCCCTGGATACTGGTTGAGACAGTTTGTTAAACAAAGCCATCTTTTCTGCCAAACTTAAGGTGGAAGAATCTGGTTCTTCAGACTGATCTTGCCCCATTGCCTCTTTGGCTGCTCTTATCTCCTCTTTAGCCAAAATTTTTTGGTGTGCTGATGCCTGCAAGCTGAAAAACAATACTGGAAATGAGTTTTGAAGAAGCTGTTATGAAGTTTTAAGATCTCGACCTGATAGAAGCAGAAGAACTGCACATGAAGCACAATAGCCAATGTAATATAGCAGCCTAAGTGGTTATGCAGTGGTTCAACATTGGCACGATGAATTCTAATTCAACAGCTGAAGATTTAAAAAAAGTTAAATTTTCATTCACAAATTCATTTGATTAGGACGCAAGAATTTTTTAAAAGGGGAACTCAAGATCGAAGAGAGACTTTTCAGACCAATCTCTTTATACAGAATACAGAGCTATGGAGAAACATTTAAGATGCCTGCTGTAGAACAAACATGAGTCCTACAGTGCAATTTATGTAAAATTCAATTTGATTAGAAATAATTTGTGGAGCATGTACCATAAAAACATTTAAAAGATGGATTTATACTCCAAGTTAGTGCTGCTTTTAGGTGAGCATAAATTGTAATGCCTCTTAAAATTTGAAGTGGAACAGAATTCAGACTGTCTTTTTGTGTTGAGTTATCTGGGGTAACTCAACAACAAAGAATAGTTTTGAAATATACTCCATTAATTTTAAGGATTGTTTGACCAATGCTGAAGGTAGACACATTCATTCATAAAAGCTGTAACTGCATTTGCCTCTACAACATTATATTTTATTCACCTCTAGCTAGATTCAGCCACATTTATGGAATTAGTAGTAGTATTCTTTTTTTCTGTGGTGGTCTCTGCTAAAATGCTCTCATTCAGAACAGGCAAACAGTATTCTGCAGCTTTACCTATAGGTGGTGCAGTTTCTTATCTTTCCTTTAATTTTGCAAGCTAAAAAAAATATGTAGAGACAGACAAAGAGGATATGTACTGCTTGTGAAATCAAGCACCCAGCTTTGGTATTTTCACCTCAAGATGACTTTACTGTATAAAAGTACAAGAGCAAAAAGGGTTCTGCTAGGTTTGCTCACATGCAAATTCATTTCTTTCACAAAGAAGAGTATGCTTCTAGAACAGGTAAGTGTGGTTAGAAAGGTCCTGAAAACAGATGCTTGACAAAAAAAAAAGAAAAAGCTGCATTGTTTTAGCATGCAAACATAAATGAAGTTGACAAATGTTTTAAATATTCTTGAAACGAGTATTGACTTGACACATTGAAAAGGCATTCAAGACTAAAGATGCATCTGCTATTGAGGAATCTTGTGCTCCATGTAACATGCATGTTTATCCCCCCCAGTACCTGATAGGTTGTACAGTGCTCTTAACTACAGTGGGACTAGGTACTCTTGTCACTACTGTGTGGGTATTCACAGAACGTGAAGCAGGGGTAGATTCACTTTAAAGAATTGCCAAGGAGGGAAAATTCACAGGGAGAGAGAAGAAAAAAGCATTAAGAAAAGCAATACATTAAGTGTTAACTACAGAAAAGACCAAAACCAACCAAAACAAAACAGAAAAAAACAAACAGCAATGATTTTTAATTAACTCAGTTATCTGCTGCAACCTTTGCAAAGTAACTTCAAATACTTTGAAAGAACTAAAAACCTAGAGGAGCAAACAGGTTGTCTCTTGAAGATACTCATTACCTATAACATAAGCTATCTTTTAGTAGATCATTAGCTGAACATCCATTCACCTTTGTTTAATTTTCCCCCCAAATTACTTTCCTTTTCCAGGAAAATTTAACGATGTATGACCAGAATGCAAGAAACGCATTTCCAAAAAGTACATTTGAGATTTCAGAGTGTAAAAGATTTTCCCCAACACAAATACATTCCATAAGAAGTTGTGCAGATTTCCCTCAGCACAAAGGATATTTTTCATTTGAGTTACAAACCAATGCTATGATTAATCCCATTCACCTACTCTACAGGTTCATAAGTTTTCTGTCAAATTACAGTTATGCTTTACTAGTTCCTCTACTTCTAAGAAGGAATTTCAACATAGTTTCCCCTGTGGTTCTCAAGGAAGTTGGCCCTTTACAATAAATATTTTCCTTACTACAAAGTTGTAAACACCACATATATGGAACTTATTCCCAGATTTAAAAGCAGGAACCAAAGTTAGAGGCAACATTTGTACAAGACTTACGTAGCTGCAATGACCACTTCCTCACTGGTAATTGGTTGTGTGTGAGATCTATCCTGCAAACGCCTCAGTCTTCTCTCCACTGCTGAACTTCTTGTAGGTGGTTTAGGAATATTTTTCATTTCAAATGATTTTTCCATTTCCTAAGGGGACATATGTCATAATTAAAACCATGGAAGAAAAGTTATAAAACAGTACTTTCTTTTTAGCTTTATTGCATGCTAACTAGTAAACTTCCCAAATGCCCATCTCTGCTTTAGAAGCAGGATGTAATTGCACAGTAGGTGTCACGGAATTAAAACTAACTACACATCTCTCAAAATAATGTTCTTAAAGAAGGCTTTAGAGCAACAGGTCTACTGTGTAGATAGGCAAGATGAAGTAAAGAAAAGTTATGTAGCTAGGAATTGATTAACTGCATTACAGTTCATTCTAATGTATTTTTGATTCTTCAGCATCTTGTATACGAAATGTTTAACTCAGCCTTCTATTAAGAAAATTTAATACTTACTCTAAAAAGCAGCCTCTTTGCAGCCACGCTTAGTTTGGCTCGGTCATCCAATTTTTCTTCGTCTACACAAAGGGGAAAAAAATAAAAAAGGAGGCTGAATGTAATGCATCAAGCTCATATTAAGTGCAAGGGTTTGGGTTTTTTTGTGGGGTTTGTTTTTTTGACTAAATGATTTTTGAACTAATTTACTCTGAACTCAAAAATTTATCTTTTACTAAGACAAGAAGCACCACCAGCACATCAGCTGGCTCTTACTCCCATTTAACAAAAGACTTATCATCAATGAAATTGTGTAAACTGTATTTACATGTATTTCATCAGAGGAAAATTCTTAACAGGATTTGAGAACAAAAGACTTGTCTTCAGGACAGTTTGTGGGCTTTCAAGTTATCCAAACAACCTTTTATGAATAATCAAATTTGTTATATTAGTCTATGGTAACACATGGACTAAGAAATTAAATGAGACTGAAAGACTGTCTTAAGGGTCTCCCTGATGAGGAAAGGCTGAGAGACCTGGGTTTGTTCAGCCTGGAGAAGAGAAGACTGAGGGGGGATCTTATCAATGCTTATAAGTATCTGAAGGGTGGGTGTTAGGAGGATGGGACTGGACTCTTCTCAGTGGTGCCCGATGACAGGACAAGGGGCAATGGGCACAAGTTGGAACACAGGAAGTTCCACTTAAATATGAGGAAAAACTCCTTTCCTGTGAGGGTGCCAGAGCAGTGGCCCAGGCTGCCCAGAGAGGATGTGGAGTCTCCTTCCCTGGAGACATTCACACCCCGCCTGGACGCGGTCCTGTGCCCCCTGCTCTAGGTGTGCCTGCTCACGCAGGGGGTTGGAGAAGATGATCTCTTGAGGTCCCTTCCAACCCCTACCATTCTGTGATTTTGTGAAGGGTCAGTATTCATCCTGCTGTACAGAACATCTATTTTCTACTAGTTGACCATACAAGATGGTCTCTCCTGGAAGCTGGTCATTCTGACTACCACCTTGTGTCCCCATTTTTCAGAGGCTCAACTGGTATCCTTAGGAACAGAAATCAGCATCCTCCAGATCCAAGAGCTAGCATCTCAAAGCTGCAGAGAATATCAGCTTTCAAATAGCTGATTTCAAATAAGGCATTAAATCTAAATTTAGCTACTCATGAGATTACCTACTTAATTTGGGCCAGACTTGCCGAGAGTGACAAGAGGGAAAGAGAAGCAAGATGGCAGACGGAATTATATAATTTAATAACCAGCATCTCGCAACTTCCTTAGCTAGAAAACACATTACCAATTTCAGTTTCACACTATAGTAAAGGCTTTTTTAGTTATTAGACCTAGACCACTGATTAAAATGTGTATTTTTTTCCCATCAACTAGCTTATTTATTGTCTAAATCAGGAAAAAAAAAACCCCTATGTTGAAAAGTGTCAAGCCATTCCTCGCCTTGCCTCCCATACAAAGTTCTGTATCCATAGACAAATTTTTGGACTTAAATGAATTTGAAATCAAGTCTGTAGTAGACGTGGCCCAAGAAAAAGTGGTACTTCAAGCATATTATAGGCAATGATGGTTATTTTCAAATGGACTTCATTTGCATTATCAAATAATTATCCAGTTAAAACAGAACAAAACACATTTGCTCCCATTTCTTCCTTAGAAAATAGTATAGTAACATACCTTCAGCAGTTGGTACTTCCGCACTCAAAATTGACCTAGTGAAAAATTATCAAACAGAAAGAAGTTAGTTGGAAATGAGACATCAAAAATTAAATTCAAACTCCATCTGAAGTAGAAGGACTTCAATAGTCTTAAGAGTGGGAAAACTATTTTTCAAGTTTCAACAATTTCCACTTTGACATCTTTTAATAAAGCAGAAATGCAAGCAATTGCAGCCAAACTTAAATACAGTAAAGGGGAATGATTTCCAGTTCATCTTGCAGAAGATGAAAAGTATAAGATTTGCTGCCAGCTCTTTTAACATAAAATATGTAGCTTTGGTTGTTTACGAAAAAAGTAAATGATAAAGCAGAGTAGATGGAAAGGAAACTATATAAAAACAGACAAAACCATTTATCATTAGACAGAACTAGCCAGCCATAATACTTTATGATGATTCACTGTTCACCGTTTTATGGGGGGTGGGGGGCGGGATTTGCAATGAATTGGCTTTGTCAGCCATGTTTTGCTTTTTATTTATAAGAAGCCATAACAAATACTTTACTATTTTTAAAGATAGACAATAACCTTGCAAAATGTTTATGCTAATAAATGAACAAAGTCTCTTCACAGGCTTGTTCATGTCTACCTGCACCGGAATGCTACACAGAGCTACGTACGTGCCTACCTATCTGTCTCCTTTCGTTCTGCTGATGTTATAGGTTGAGTTTTAAATCTCTCAGAAGTCTTTCTATTTTCACCAGGAGAAAAATAGCGCCTCGGCCTTCGTGGCCCTCTTTCACGGTCACCATTGGCAGACAAAGTGCTACCTGCCGCTGACATCTCAAACCGAGATTCACTTTTAAACCACATGATAGAAAGCGCATAGAAAAGAAAATAGAAGAGAGAAGTAAAGCATAGAGGTAAGCATCTCAACAATTCACTAGAGATCACTCTGCATGCTCCTCTGGTAACATGCGCAGATGTACACATTCCAGCTACCCCACATCACAACTTGCACTAGCAAGCAGAAGCACAAAAGCGGGATTCAAACCATCTCAGCCTCCAGTACACACTGGTGAGAGCTAAGCTGTGTGCTTTAAGTGCCGAACACAACTGCTGTTGAGTGTGTGTAATTTTTGCCAAGGACGTGCAAGTTTCACACGAAAATACATCTGAAATGTCACCTACAGTTCCGTTTTCTTGTTGGCATTAGCAGTCTCCAGAAAGACATTACGGAGCTGGGCAACAGAGACTTTTGTGTCAACCATGCCAATCTCACCATTTGGTGCATTTGCTTCCATGCTCTCCTTACTTTTAAAAGCTTCTAGCTTAGGAGCCACAGTATAGTCAGACATTGAGCGAGTCAGGACTTTATGCTTCGCTGTTGACACTTTCCAAGCAGGAGCTTTTGCCTTGGCAGGCTGTGATACAGACCCACTCTGTATGTACATAACAGCTTCACTCCTTTCTATGTTCTCAGGGGTCTTAAAATGCTGTTCAAGAGCCTGCCTCTTATTGCACTCCAGCTCTCTCTGAACTTCTGAGTTAACTTTCAGCTTGCTTGCGAAAGAGGAACTCCCCACGGGGGTATCCGATTCTCCTCCTCCAAAGAGGCCTTCATGGTTCTTCCCTTGCTTGCGAATCTCAGATGGCAAAATCGGTCTTCTGCCTTTGGAAGCCTGTTCACCCTCCAAGGAATCTTCTTCATCAGGCTTTGCTCCATAACCAAGGGCCTCTTTCTTTTCATTCTCTGATGCAGTGGCTGCTGACGATTTTGTTAAGAGGCTAACATTGTCTGGTAGGAGGAGGCTGCCAACAGAGATGTTTGCTGGTTCTTCTGTTGCCATCAGCTGAGCTGTGTGAGCAATGCCAGCAGGCTGAATATAGCCATGTATTGGTTGGCGGACTGAACTGACAGGCTGATTTATAACCCTATCAAAGGCAGATGTTTCTGTCTGAAGAGGCATGTAGTGGGCTGGCACTGGATGGGATTTTCTCTGAGATACTGTGTCTGTGACAAGTTCAGGGCTTCCACGAGCACTTTCCTCTTTCACCAGTTTCTCTCTAACTTTTACTCTTTAAAAAAGAAAAAGGATTAAAGCTGTGAACAGCAATGCCCAATCTGGGAAGAAACAGTCACCTACTCTGGGTACAGACAGCAACATCGTATTAAAATAAAAAGCAATCAATACATAAAAGAAAGCAATCTTATGATGCAACCCCTTCCCCCTCCCCGAATCTTAGCAGTAACATTGCTCAAAAACATTCAAGTGATTCACAGGCCCTCAAACATGCATGACTTCTGAGAAGGTAACCAAGCAAGCTCTGAAAACGTACAGCATGTTCCCAAGAGGTCATAACTGCGTTTGTCAAACAGCACATACCCATAGTCTCAAACAAACAAGACGATCAAAACTGCTTTTAATATTGTCAAAGTGTTGGGTTCAGCCTGAAATTGCAAATTCCATTGACAGTCGTGTATGTAGTCAGATTTCTAAAGATGTCTAAACACTGGGCAGCTTACGTCATATCAAGATGCTGTTGCATTGGGGAAAGGGATGAAAAAACATGTTGTTATCTCCACCTAGCCCTTCAGATGTTTTGCCAGAGACTTTTTTACTTGTGCTTTTGTGTATCATATAAGACATCTAAAATGTTACATGTAGTGTAACCTGTTTCAGTGAGAAAAAAAAAATGTTCAAAGGGCAAGCCTTAAAGCCCAAAGAGAAACTATGGCATGGCTGTTGCTGTTCAGGAGGCTTGCAGTGGAGAAAAGGATTAAAAAGAAAAATAAAAACCAAATCAGGCATTCTGTTTTAAAACATTTCATTACCTTCTAACATGCAAAACTTGTAGGAATGTTCCCAAAAGTTACCTTACTTCAGTGCATTTTCTAGAAACACCTCTACGCTTGTGTAACACACATGCAAAACAGTCGTATTCTACCTTTAGCCACTTAATACAACTCCACTAATGGGAGGCAAGCACGTGCAGCCAGAGGCAGCCTTTGCTCTACTACTACAACTGCAGGTAAGCTCTCCAGAAGTTTCACAGCCACGCTGAATGTTTGGACAGTTTACAGGGTGAGTGTTTGTAAATATCGCATACACAGTATTAAAAATGAAAGCCCTGAACTTCCTCCCCTCCCAAACGGGTATAAAAGATGATTTTAATTCTGGGGAAGGAGAGAAACTCAAGTACAATACGAGAGTAGCTTTTTATTTGAAAGTAAGTAATCCATCTCACAATATGTGCAATTCCAGGCTTGCTACCAACAGACTTTTTGGAGTTTACATTATTAACAAAAAGCAAGATTTAGGAAAAAAGACAAGTTAATATTTGAGAGAATAATTCAGGATATCCAAAGTTATCTGAAACACCAACCTTTCTAACATTTTGGTGTTTCTTATCTCTGAGGATTGGTGCACTTATCAGGGAAACTCAAAGTTACTTAAGCACAGAAAGTGTGTTCAGTCTGAAAAAGTGATGCTTTAAACTACATGGACCAAGCATTCTCCAGAACATCCACACTGATGTTAGTACTGGGTTATAAGAATTACTTTAATCAGGAACATGGAAAAGAGTCTTCCTGCAATGCTTCCCATGGTGGGATAACTGTATGTGTTACCAAACTGGAAGAAAGCAGCTGCTTGTAGCTCTGATCAAGATCTTGCTTTACTTTTCAATATAATTTTTTTTACTCTTTTGTACCATCTCCTTTGGAATTCAAGGAATTAGTTGTAGGGAGTGCTAAGATGGATTGGTGTGTGGTATAAAAATATGCTGGTTTGCAGAGTACAAAGTGGGATAAAATAAGAAGTTATAAAAATTAGTGGAAGCCAGAATGATAGCAGCTGTGGAAGAAGCTAAAGGCATTTGTACTTCTTCATTAAAATACCAATTGGTCCTAAGTTACAAAAAAAGCAGACGCTTCAGGAAAGTTTCAACAGTTGTTTATCTGCAAGAAACAACACTTTCTACCTTGATGCTGTTAAAGGAAAATTAAAGGCAAGGGTTAAATGAACACAAAGGAAAGGGAAAGAAAGGGGAGGTTTGTAGTCTGGTTGTTAGCCACACAGCTATGTTTTATGATACCTGGAGGGCCAGCTGATAAGTGAAGGTGTGTCCCCTTCCGAATCTTTCTGAAGAAACCATTCAGGTTTTGCTTTCCCTGCACTACTACAGAAAACAGAACTTCAGGTAATTTTTGAGATCTCCACACATGCTCCCATTGTTTCTCCCCATCTTCCCTCCCCACTGCTTTTTTTTGTTTTCTAATTACTCAATTACAGAGAACTGTTCATGAAAATAAAAGCACAGCACATTAATCAAATTGAAAGGTGATAAACTGTGAAACAAACTATCATATTAATTCCACAAACATCTGAAAGGTGTTCTGAATGTTAAATATCCTGCAAAGGTAACTTTACTAAGTGTACACTGTCCAGAATTTGAGAAGTGAAAGCAACTACAGAATCTTATTTTTCCCATTGCAGGTCAGTTTGAAGGGCTTATGTAAAGACACCTGGAAAAGTGGCTAGAACCATTCCTTTAATTTGTGATTTAAAGTGATAAAGACTGCTGAGTCCAAAGCAAAGTACTAATCTGAATTTAATGAAGTTAGAAATTCAGATGGCTGTATCATACTTCCTAAGACATTACAGGAGCAGCTGGAACCCCTCTCTCCTCTTGTAGCCTTCTCTCACAAAAGCTTCAGAAATGCAGACCCAGTTAGCCCAAGTAAAACATGCTGTGTCACTGGGTGACAGGGGAAAGGAAAAGCTTAAAAAACAAAGTAACCCCCCAATTTGATCTTGTCTTGACTTTATTTTGTTTCCATTTTGAATGTGAAAGCATAAAAAGAAACAAGAGCACTGCAAACTTTTAAAAGCCCTTCAGGAAAGGGTGTCTGCAGACTACCTATGTACAGTATCTCAAATACTTTCCTAATGCCCACCTTCATCTACAGTCCCTCAGCAACAGTAGATCACATCAAATACTTTTAACCTTGCAAGCACAGACAGTCTGGGTTTACAAACAAACTCCCTGGAGGTGAAAAGCGGCCAGGCTGCTTTCCATTATCTATAGCTACCTCTGAAAGAATTCCTTGCATTGCAGTAGAGCCATTTGAGATGAAAAACCCAAATTAAGCTCCAGGACACCTACTTTGATTTTTCTTAGCTGGTCTTCTAATAAAAATAATTGAAAAACACCAAATCGATGACTGTTTTTAAGATAACAAATCATTTTTAAGCTCTTTAATCTTAAGATAATAATTTTAAATTTGAGAACTCACCTTATCCATATCAAGCTTAGAACAAAGTCAAACACTGACTGTTGAAAGACCTTTTGTTTTTCTGAATGTTTTTGATCTCCTAAAGGAACTGACCAAATAGGGCATAAAAACCTTTCACAGAAGCTGACCAGGTAGCTGGAATTGCTCTGAAGCAAGCAAACTCCCTTCTCAGCTTTTAATGTGTACTTTGGCACATTTTTATAGTGGGCATGGCCCAAGCAGCAATTACTTGTACTTGATCGTTCATCCTTTAAAGAGAGCAGTCAGAAGAACACAAGCCATGTTTTGGAGTTTTTCAGCCACTTCAGCAGCCAAACACAGACAATGTCAAATGATACCTTCTCAGTATTTTGTTATCTTCTCAGTGATGGATAATAGGATTAATTATTAAACTGTCTTAGGACTGAAGGCACAAAGCTTTTGTATGTGTTCCAAAGCAAGCTGCTTTTCCAATTTGAACTCAGCAGTTTTAAATTTAACAAAACAGTTTTGCAACCTATATAATATGGAACTGTCTTCAAAACACCAGCCACCTGGAAAGCTTATTTTGCTCATTCAAATGGACTTAAAGGAGACTACCACACAGTAATGTTAAACAGACTGCATGGAAATAGGCAATGACTTTCTTACCACTCAGAAACAGCGACAAGAGTTTCTGAGAGGTTATTCTTAAATCTCTGAATATCACACCAGTGAATACACACTGGCACTGGGAGCTGTCAGGGGTATTAAAATGAAGAACAGGCTCTTGGCAGCTTGGCCTTTAAAATACAACCTACTGCCTACACGTGCACCCAAACAAGAGACCAAATCCTATGTTTAAACTCTTGGCTGCTGTAAGAGCTACACTACATCTTGGTGGGTGCAGATGATTTCCTTAAAAAAATAAGACAGACAGTAATTATGGGAAATCTGTTTTATGCAAATACTGACCCAAGCCTTGTCCAGAAAGAATCTGAAATCAGCAATAATGCAGTCAGCAATTTGTATTAAGTTATGACTCATTCCTGCTCATTCCCTGCAGAGCAGAGAAGTAAAAATGACCATACCACAAATGCGATGGAGTTTAAACTCTGGAACTGTCCTACCATCAGAACTCACCTGAAAATGGATCTTACCATTTCATTATCTAGAAATGGAGAACAACTAAGTCTCAAAAAATAGGAAGAGCTTACAGAAGGGGCCTGTCTCAAATGCTTGCCAAACATGGCTGATCCCTCAGTGTTTCACACAGCATTAGATCTCGCAGGGACATATAGCTTCCAACAAATGAAAAAGTACACCCCCATTAAAAACACTGTTTCCTTAAATATTTCTCTTCTGCCCAACTTATGCAGCATCTTTTATTACAAAAAAATAGGTAATGCCAGAAGTGACAGCTTTAAAAAGAAACAGCTGGAATTTGTGAATGAATCGTGATGCCTTCAGCCTGCTCAGTCTGAACTTGTAACTGGTTTATAGAGTTGCATTAGAAAAAACACACTTGGTAGCTAAAAATGAAAGAGCTTTATAAGGAGACCTGATTTCTCCACATTAAAGGCTAATCTGTGTACAAGCGGATTTGGGTGTCTCTCTATAGCCAGCACGCTGTTTCACCAGGGCAACCGCCATCCCACCAATGTTGCGTTCAGCACAGCTTCTCCTGAGTTGGGAGAGATAACAACCTAGAAGGCGTTTCATTGTTCAGTGTTTCACCCTCACAGAAAGAGGGTCTAGGATTGCTTTAGGAGAGTAAAGAAAATAAAACCCCTTTTTACTCTGCAGCAAACATTCTTGGCTATAAAGTTTGATGGGCTATTCTCTTTGCTTTCCTAAGGCTGAGAACTTTGTCCCTTCCTTCACCTTATAAAACAAAAAAAACAACCTGCTAAAAGTCCATTGTTCCAACATCCCTTCCTATCAGTAATTGGATTAGTCAAGAGATTTATCTCAAATTGACTATTTGAAGATAAGGGATAATATTTTGCAGTAATTGCATTGAGACTGATTAAGAGACAAGTTTTTTGGAACCTGGAATAACCTAGTCAGCTCAAGGAGTTTCAGTAAAACTCTGGTCTCAGTCGTATGGATGACCCTGTGATGAGCATCTTCCTTACTGTAGTAGCAGAATTGTAAGCTTAGAACATAAATTAATTATAAGATAGTACTTCCCAAGTATGTTGACTTACTTTCATTCTGATGGCTTTTTTGACATTACAGTATTGCTTTGAAAGTTTGGCTGAATTGGGAGAGCCCAATGACAGCTCATATAGCCACGTATCCATGCAAAAGAAGGTGAACAGGATTAGAAGTCACCTGAAAGAAAGCGTACCCCCACAAAGAACAAGAATGGTGGCCTGGT
>VZTV01077923.1:3005-26374 GCA_013400875.1 Anhinga rufa
CTGAGGCTTTTCTTGCAGGATAAAGTTAAAAATAATGTTATTCATTTAGTATTCACCCTGCCTTCCACTCTTCCTAGTCTCGCTAGCATCTCCCAGCCGAGCTGACCTTGAGGGAAGATATTCATGTTACTACTGCATCGTCATGGGAGTTGTCCCCTGTAGACATGGGTAAAGAGCTGCCAGTGAGGAGGAGATGCCCCTGGAGCAGCTCGTGGAGGTGGCTTCGTGTCCACCTCTCCAATAGGCTTGTGCAGTCACAGCTGAGCCTTCCCAGATGATGGACTATTACAGTGCAAAATTGTGTACGTGAATGTTGTTTATTATTAATGCAAGAGGGCAAAGAGTTTTCCTATGGAAAGAGGTTTTCAAAAGCAGCTGAATCCAGCCTCCTTTGGTTTTGATTGTGAGGAAAAGGGGCAGTTGTGTAACCTTGTCAGTGGCTGATACCAGGTGCCATCCCATGTGTTATTAAATGCCCTAAAGTCCCTGTCTCTCCCCGCTCCTTCCCTCAGTAAATGCACTCCTGGAGACATAGGTTCTCACTCCAATTGATGCTGAATGGCTCTGGGCACCTAAATCTTCTAGCACTTTTGAGAATAGGTGTGAGTGAGAATTATTTCAGTCCTTTCTGACCTGCTGTGCTAAGGTTTAGGGCAAACAGAAACACTGGGGTTTTTTAACACACATCTGCAAAAAATTGATGCAAAATAATAATTTTAACATATCTATTAGCTTGAAATTGAACATGGCTTCTCCTATGATTTCTTTCTTGAGGTAATAACTCTCCATAAGAGTAGACATTCCCACTTTTGAGAGAAGCCCTGTAAGAAGAACAAAACAAAAGCCTTCTGGAAATATGAAGTTAAGTACTACATTAATCAAACTGTACAGTATGCAGTTAACTGTTATTTATAGACCAGTCAGGTATACATAATGTCATCTGGACTCTGCAAAGTTTCCAGAAAGGGGATAGTTTGTCTATTAAAATACATGAAGTGGGGATAAACAGATGGAAAGGGGTAGAAACACATATGGTATACGCAATATAGGTGTGTTCCATCTGTACGTCTCCTATTTTTAATAAGCATGACAAAAAGCATCCAATTCATACAGCCCCACATTTGTAAAGTAGCTACAGAGGGCCACACGTTATCCCTGCATTAAATTAATATTTTTCTTTGGTAATAAAGAGTTAAACATACTTTAAAGCAAATATTGAAAAGCAAATATTTAGTCTGTTTATCCTCTGGGAGGGCTTCCTCCTCTGAGATGAGGCAAGAATGTTATCAGTAAATTGGATAATCAGGAACTGCTTAGCTGAGAAAAGAGGGTGGAAATATATTTTAAATTCTAATTTGTCCTTGAACATCATCAAGCATGTTTCACATTTGTTACTAGATAATTTTCAGGCTCAATGTAAATTTGGGGAAATGGCAATTAATATGAAACTGCAGTTAATCCTCAGTGAAAAGAGACTTTAAAGATGTTGACCAACATTTGCTACCTAATTGGATGGAAAACAACAAAAATTTCCAGCACATCTACAATCAGTATTTTAACGTGACGTTAGCCAAGATGATTTTTGACCAAAAATTACATTGAAAAACAACAAACACCCTACTCAGTAGTGTCTGTTGCTCCTGAGATCAGCCCTAGAGAAGAACATAATGGTAAGCTTAGGGTTTGTTAAAGACCTAGGGATGAAGTGGAATACAAGATCTCTTTTTTTTATGTCCTGCTATGTACTTTTCCTGAGCTCATATGGGACACTGGGTGTTTTCAGATAAGCAAATTAAATGCATCTTCTTTGAAACTGACCTTCTAGTAAAAACATTATTTTTCTACTTAAAGTCTTTGTCTACCAGAGTATCACTGTTATGTGGATAATTACATTGCCACATAGCTGACAAAAGCATCATCTAGAAGGGAAATTATTAGGAGCTTCACCTTTCTATGAGTTGCAGAAGCCATAAAATGAGGCAATTAGCAAAAACGCTTTTGCAAGAAATAGAGCATTGCTACCATGTAGAGTAAAATGCCTACCCACAGTCGCCTGTTGCTGTCCTTAATATAGAAGAATGTCTCAGAGAGCAATGATCCTTGTGGGTCACACGGAGAATTTCATGCTCTTTCTGCTTTGGTAATACGAATGCAAGTAAATGCAACTTCATCAATTATCTTCTCTAAACTGCCTAAATTTTAATTTTCCAGGTATACACAATCTATAACTTTTTTCCTCTTTGACTTAAGTTTATCTTACATGGTGAAGGATGCTGCAGACACATGGATCCCCTCCCTGACTTGAAATTCTGAAGACACGCTCTGCAGTTGAAAATTGTGATTACATTGTAGTTTCCTTTATAACATGCAGGCAGTGATCTTGAAAATCTTGAAATATTGTTTTCACCACTAGATTATTTCCTGCTTAATAGAAGGGTTGGAAGCAAGCAAGAAAGAAAGAAAGAAAGAAAAAAACCAACAACAAAAAAAAATGAAAAGGTAGCTATGTCTTCCCCCCACTCCTCACAACAATTTTACTTTCCAAGCCAAGAGAGGAAATTACATCCAGCTGGTATAATCCCTGAGCCAGTGTGAACAGCATCATAGCGAGTATGTTTCTGATTGGCTTCCTCGGCAATCACAAAAGAAAGGCTATAGTTTTAATCCACAGGAAGATCCCTCCAAATGAGGATTGGGTGTATTGATGAGGGAATCTCTATTTGCAGTGCTAATATTGCCTGTTTTTCTAGCTGCACCTCTCAGAAGTGTAGCAATCTTTCATAGCCTGAGATCCATGGCACATGAAACTCTCCAGACAGACTTTCTGCTGCCCCAGGTCTTTTTCTGTGAAGCATGGGGATGAATTTTCAGCATTGCTGGTTGCTTACAGAGCTCTATCATCAATGGGCTTGAAATGAGAGGCTGCTATGTGCAGCCTCATTTTGTTCCACCACTTTGCCTTCCTCTGTAAGCCCAGGCACAGCATATTGGCATCTGTTTAGAGTTGCAAGGTGAGATGTCTGTCTTGCAATGTGTGTTACAGCTAGCAAATATGGAGAGGTTATGCCAAGGTGCTTGGTCTGTTTTGCTAGATCTGGTCCCTCAACACAGCTGATCATGGAAATCCATTTTCCATTAATAACCTCTGGATGGGTGTTGTGGTTTAACCCCAACCAGCAGCTAAGCACCACACAGCTGCTCGTTCACTCCTCCCCAGCGGGATGGGGGACAGAATCAGAAGGGTAAAAGTGAAGAAAATTTGTGGGTTGAGATAAAAACAGTTTAAGAATTGAAATATAGCAATAATAATAGTAGTAGTAGTAATGAAAAGGAAAATAACAGAGAGAAATAAAACCCAAGAAAGACAAGTGATACAAATGAAAACAATTGCTCACCACCAACTGACTGATGCCCATCCAGTCCCCAAGCAGCAGATGACCCCCTGCCCATCTTCCCTGTAGTTTTATTGCTGAGTATGGTGTCATATTGTATGGAATATCCCTTTGGTCAGTTGGGGTCAGCTGTCCCGGCTGTGTCCCCTCCCAGCTCCTTGTGCACCCCCAGCCCACTCACTGGTGGGGTGGGGTGAGGGGCAGAAAAGGCCTTGGCTCTGTGTAAGCCCTGCTCAGCAGGAACGAATACATCCTGTGTTATCCACACTGTTTCCAGCACAAATCCAAAACATAGCCCCATGCTAGCTACTCTGAAGAAAATTAACTCTATCCCAGCCAAAACCAGCACAATGGGATAAACAGCCACTGAATATGACAGGTCTCAAATGTCACCAGAAGGGAGGACACAGGATGGTTTCTCTTGGAGAGCAGCAGATGAGCAATAGCCTCTGATGAGCAGTTGTTTTCCATAACAAGCTGATTACATGCTCTGGCAGACTGAACCGCTAAGAGGTGTTCTCCAAGGGCAACAAACTCTTTATTAGCTGAAACAGAAATTTTTCTGAAGAGCAACAGAAAATTCAACACTTAAGACCTTGATGGGGTTTGGGTACGTCTCTCTCAGAGAGATGTCTTCAAACGAAGACACCTTTCAAAATGCCCCATCTGGAAACTTAGGCTGTTTCTTAACCAAAGAATTGAAAATGGTGCTGAGCTCTTTTCAAGGGTGAGACAGCATAAATGCAAATGCAGAAGGGACCTGGATACTAGGTTTTATTGAAGAATCAGTGACATTACAGCTTTTACCCTACTTATTCTTTCTCACACTCCTTCCCCGCCAGCATTTCCTTCCCTAGGTCTCCCCTTCCCTACAGTAAAGGCTGACATTGCCTCTTTGAGCAGATGACAGTAGTAAACAAAAGTGGGTTTGTGCCCAACTTGTGTGATTTCACTGAAATCAGTAACTATTTCTGGAAAAAAAAAATTAGATAAACTTGCACTTGGCTTGAATGTTTTCATTTGAATGTTTTTCCACATTTACAATTTCAGTTTTTGTTTTCAAAACTTCCATGGAAAAGAGACTGAAACACTTTGTAAAGAAGCAACACATTATGACTAACTGTAAAAATAACTCCCCTGAAAACTGATCCCACCACCCTGCCCAGTTACTTATGGTGGTGCCCTGAATCATCTCCAGTCTCAGCAAATCATGCTGTCATTTACACCTGTAGCTTCTGATGGAGTCTTCCTTAGGTATGTGTGATCCAAGGGAAGAAGTGGCTTTGGAGCAGAAGTCTGTGTGTGGCCAGATCCTGCCCATGCACTAGATTTCAGGTAGAAACACATGTAGTTATTTTCTGTTGCTTCTGTTGCTCTTCCAGTTCCATCACTAGCTACTGTGAAGTGGGCAAAAGAGGGAGGGAGAGGAGTCATGGCCATGGTAAGTCACATGTCAGTATTTCATGTGCGAGGCCCATCGCTGTGGGTGCTGTCAGTCAGTCTGTGCTAACACAGACCAGGAACAACACCGAGGGGTTGTGCTGATGAGGGAGGATTTTTGCTACAAGAGGAAAGAGCCAAAAACCTCAGTACATTTGAAACAGCAGAAGGCCAGAGAGCAACTGGCTATTTACATATCAGTTTGGTTTTTTTTAACTAAACCTTTTATAATCCTAATTGATTGTCCTAATCTTCTGGCACATAGCGGCATCTCATTTCAAGACCATTGATGATGGAGCTCTGTAAACAACAGGCAATGTTAAAAATCCATTAGCGGATCAGAGATGATATTGAATCCCTATGCTGAGGGCAGACTGTTCTTTTGTTCTGTAACTCTTTTCCCACATTTTCAGCAAGCCTAGATCCCTGCTCTTCATTTCGCAGCATACTTTTTGTTCAGATATTGTTTTTTTCTGTTTTCCAACTCCTCTATAATGGTACAAGGCCCTTGAAAGATCAAGGTTTCGGCAAATATAAGTGGCCCTACAAAATTCAACTGCTTTTTCAAAGAGTCTCGAAACACTAAAAAAGCACTCTAACTGGGTGGCTTTTCATTTCAACATGTGTTAAGAACACATGGACAGATAACCTGAGTCTGCCAACATGGAGATCTTGTTTGAAATCTGATTTTCATTATCTTCATCTCAAGAAGAGTTGCTGAACACACTATGTTTACTAATATTGCTGAGACCAAGATCATCCATTGCTCTCTGCTTGTCCTCCTTTGGGACACCACACCAGGTTTAATTTCTCCATATTCCCTTGCCCTGTTCAGCTCTGGTACCATCATCGGCTCTGGAGCAGTTCAGCATCACCTCCCATAGGCAAGTCTATGCCTGCCCTCTTTGAGCTATTTTCCTTCTCAACAAAGCAACATGATGCAAAGATCTACAAGCACAGGCTCAGCAGTCTAGAAAATTGTCTAGAAAAATAGGTATTGTTATATCAGTGTCTGTTTAGAGCAAGAAACATTAGATATGATTTATCATGTTTGGTTTTTAGAGGACTGGGAGGTTTTCTTTCAATAATAGTTAGCTGTTAGTTTATTTATCATGGCATTCCAGCATCTTAATTAACATTTAGATGATCAAAAACCTGAGATGATATTTTAAGAAGTATGGAGGTGGATATTTCCTTTCAGGGACAGACATTTATAGCAAAGCTGCTGAATATGTGAAAAGTGCATTGCAAAAATCCTCTTGTGGCCAAATTTTTCAGCACAGGGCAGTGAGTTTCATCCTCTTCTGATCACCAGATGTCAAGAAGGAGAATCACTTTTGCACCAAAAATCAGGAAAGGCCTATTTGCATTTTAAGTCTCATTGTTCCTGAACCACAGAATCAAAGGTCTGGCAGCATTGGAAGTTCTTTGTCAAGGAGTTACAGAGTTTATTTGCAAGAGGAATAAAGTAATATCCTGTTGCTGATATGTATGATTTAAAACCATGAAGTTAGAAAGGGCTTTATTTTAGCAGGGCTATTTTTCTTCTCTGTAACAGCCTTGAAGAAAAACCTGCCTATTACTGCCTCAGTTTTTTTCTCAGCATGTCGTTTCTAAAGAAAACTATGTCACTAGGAAGTCAGTTCTAATTTTATGCACTGTTTTGTAGCTTGCCTACATGCAAGGCAACTTTTCTTGCTATTTCAACATTGGATATTATTATGAGGAAATTGGGTGGGGTAGGGACTCAAACAGACCCACACCTCTCAGTGACATATGATCTAAAATGTATTAATTTGGCAGGACAGGTACCATGGTTGGATATCAAGTCCTGTTCTACAGAACATAAATATACAAGTCCCAGCTTCTCCCCACTGGTTTAGACTGACACAAGGGGGACTCAGGGGAATGGGACTCTCCAACCAGTGAAGGTGTCAGGTCCAGACCTGGCAGCTTGGTCCCAAATGGAGGGGTTTCTCCTCTAGCTCCCACATGTTATTGGACATCACTGTACAGTGTGCACCCATCCCAAGGAGCTACTGATTTAATGTACCCACAACTCTGCACATTTTGAACTGACAGATTTAACTGTAAAAAAAAACCAAACACAAACCCCCCCTCCCTTACTAAAGAGTAAAACCTTTGAAGTCAATCCCATGCTGCCATTATTCATGAAAAATTGCCTAAAGATTTTTGTCTAGTTCTCTCTGTGTGTTTTGAACTTTTTCATCTCACAGGTCTGTTATTCATGCGTAGAGTGCCTTTGCCACAGCATTCAAATGAGTGTAGACTATCTAGTCAGGTCAAAAGAGAAGGGTATCTGTAAAGCGCAATTTCATCTCCTTAAAAAAGAAAAATTGATCCTTTTAAATCATCAAAATGAAACTGCTAAGAGCTGCCATAATACTTTTATCTGTGGTCCAGTTAGGAACAATACACAGCAGACCACAAAATTATTATGTCCTCTTTTTTTTACTTTTTTGAACAATCTATTCAGTCCTGTATTTAGCAGTGGAAAGTGTAATGGGAGGATTGCTGATAGTACTGGTAATTTTATGTGAGGTGAATATTTGTGTATCAGTCAATGCACCTGGCAACTGAGCATCCATCAACTTGAATTATCAGTCAGGCATCAGGCAGCAATGACTTCCAGTGGTCAGCCATCTAGGGTGGCTGGAGAAATCTGGGTTCAGGCTTTGATCTGTAGCTCGCCTGATGACTGGCTGAGGATCTGTGCCTCTGTCCTCTCCATGATGTCAGGTGGGGTAGACAGGGGGTCCCAGCGTCAGTTAAGAAAAAGAAGCAGGAGGGTGCTGGTTATTAGGGCACAGAAAGGGGGCAATTCCCAAGGTCGTGGGAGGCACCCAGGGAGGTTGAAGGCCAAGGAAGGGCAAGAAAAAGGATGCCCAGCTCACCCTTACAAACCTAATGATCTGGGGGAATTAGGCTCAAGATTTTTAACTTTAAAGGTGTGAATGTCTTGCATAGAAAATGCCATTCTCTGATCTACCCACAGCTCTCGACTGAGGCAAATCAGGGGAAGGAAGAGGGCAAGTACTTGTGTAGCAGCAGCCAGCCACAGGGGCAGGAAGTAGCCACAGAAGAATTTTTTAAAATAGTCTCCCTTTCGGTGTCCGGGTTTTTACACAAAAACAATTAATTAAAAATGAAGAAGAGGACAGGAGAGGAGGTGACTGCAGGGGCACCAGTGCCTTTACAGGCACTCTTCCTTCTCCTTCTAAGATGACATACTAGACCCTTCTCTGCTACAATAGTGGCCCAGCTTGCTTAAAATTCTCCATTTCTCATAAATTCTGGCATGGAGACAGCTTTCTGGTGACAATTGCAAATGCACTTCGGGAGACAGGGGCAAGGCACTCATTATTTTTATCAGCCTCCCACACCAGAAGTTGGAGTTCTATGGAAAATATGTAATTTTAAATGTATTTATTTATGCAAGTTTTAAATCAAAACAATTTCTGACTGGCACATTCCTCTTAGCTGGAAGGATAAAAAATAGTGTTTGGGTCATAGCTGGATTAGCTGGAGGTAACAGTCTCTCCTTCACTTCTTCTTTCTCTCTTCTATAGACCTGAATCTTTTTTCCCTCTGTCCTTCCCCGCCCCCCGACTTTACCATAAATGCCTAATATAGTTATCTTTATACACTCAGCATAACATCATGTTGTTACCAACATTTGCAGTTTTCTTTCAAATTTTTCCAGGCTGTAGGGCTCGTTCTCGCTCCCTCTATTAATTCTATGTTGAGCCTGGAAACAACAGGCAAAAAGCATCAGTCAGCAGTGCCACGGCCATCACTATGCTAGCCAAGAGGATGGTAAAGGTTCCCTTCGTATGTGTGTGACAAACATAATTCTTTTTTGCATTCCTTAGGGTAAATGTCTCTTTCCTGAAATGCAGAATAGTTAATAAATTACTTTTATAGGAGAGACAGACATAAAGATTTGGAATCAAATTCTGCCCTGTCTCCTCTGTCTGTCTCTGCTTCCAAATCTTTCCATTCACCTATATTGAGGTGTTCTTTTTTGATTTCGGCTTCCTGCAGAAAAGACTTAGATTTACAAAAGTGATGCAGTGTGTCCTTTTGGTAGTATTTAAGGTCAGATTATCAGAATAGTTTAAGATTCTATTTTCCATGGCTGTTCAGGAAAACCTAGCCACTGGTTTAGATATTCAAATGGGACCTGACCCATTCGTAGAGTATTTCTAGCAAGGTGTTATTAAACATGACCTGCTTCTCAAAACAATGCATCCTTCCAGTGCCAGGTGTCTGGATGCATTAGCTGATATCAGAAGAAAATTACTCTGACAGAACCTCATTTGTAAGTTTATTTAAGAGCTACTCGGGTATCCTAACATGAAATTTCTTCATTTGCTTCCAGTGAAACACTATTTCTTCCACCAGTTTTGGCTGTTTCATTTGCAAAAGGAATACCAGGCTTTACAGACTGTGAAATAATTAATAGATATATCAGTACATAGGACACAGAGGGCATATATGCAAATGTATGTGTGAGCATTTTTTTCCTATATGAATTTCATGACTACAATGACAGTTATGTCTATGGGCACTACAAGTCAGCTAAACATGTCCAGTACTTTCCACTCTGAATCCCCAGTTTTAGAAGCTTGCAATTTTTACAACTTAAACTCCAGCATCTGGGCCAAATAGTGCCATATTACTGACACCTCTGACAGTTTTACCCATTAGTCCCTCAAATGGGAGCCATCCCATACAAATCTTGGCAAATGTGCTCATATTGCAAGGCATAAAGAGACAAAGACAGTGAGCCCATAGGAAAGACCATGAGGCTATTAATTGCCTTGCATTTGGAATTAAGCTAATATGGTACTCAGGAGACGATGCTTAAGGACACACACTGACTGATGAAAGTAAAAAAGAAGTTCAGTGAATGAAGTAGTGTGCCTTAATAAAAATAGTGACAAACACATCCCTAGATTGCAATCAAAAAGTGACTGAGCAGAACCTTTGTTCTGGTGACATGCTCGGCATTTAACAATTTGATTAAGTAACCTTAGTAAGGGTCCTAAGAGAAAAAGGTGGGGGGGATGATTACTTTTTGAACGTAATAGCAAAGAGTCCATCAAAGCTGTTAGTCTACTCCCCCTTTGAATGAACACCAGAGAAAAAAAGGAGTTAGGGTACTCCAAGTTTAGCTTAATTGCTAAGCATTTAGTTCCTCTATTTCTGATCCACCACAAATTTGAATTATTCCAGGTGGGCTAAGATTTTTCAGTGAGTACTTTATACCAGCAGCTTCCAGCTGTGCTTTAAGGTTGGCATAGGGAAATATCTGCGAGTGTGAATATATGGTAGGCTGCAATACGCTGTGACCTATTTAGGGGGTCAGGAAGCAAACAAGAGTGATGGTCAGGCTTGCAGGTCATCAGAATATGTTCAGCAGAAGTCCCTGAGAAGAATGTTTTAGTATCCCAGACTTCACTACTTCTGCAGGAACACTGCCTCTTCCAGACACTGCAGTGGTTATCTCAAATGTGAACTCCCTCCTTACACTTCCCCTTCCCCATGCTTCAGTCTACAGAAAGATTAACCCAGTGGGAATAAGCACACCACAGAGAGGTTTTCAACTTCAAACAAGCAATGGTATCCTGTGGCAGATAAGTGAAATGATTCAAATACCCCTCAAATAGTGTGCCTCATCGTGTTGTTGTTATTACTATTATTATTGTTGTTGTTGTTGTCATCATCATAATTTTTTACTTTTAGTCATTAATACCACTTATTTTCTACTATTTAATGTATGTTCAGACCAAATTCCTAGCTTTCTCATACTCCCTGGGGGAATTTATTGGCAAATAATGTTTCAAACCATTGCTGTATCCTATGCCACTACTTTAGGCATAATGAAATACCTCTCCTATACCAGCATGACTGTAGGACTCTCACCATCCTCCTCAGCTTTACATAACTTGTTTGCAAGATCCATGTTCTGCCTGCTTTTTCCGCATTTCAAACTACAGGAATGCCTTCCAAAACCAGCAAACAAACTTGCTTACATGGGAAGCCAAAAACTGATGCAATGGGTCAAGCTGTGGTCTCATTTACACCTATACCAAACGTGGATCTGTTCTTCTCCATAATGTGAGCTGTGGTTGTGCCTCAGTTCTGAATCTCAGAAACTTTTGGGTCAGACACATTGCCAACATATAGTTGTCTAATCTCTGGCACACAGTTTTGAAATAGCTTAGCCATGATTCTCTAAGGAGGTTTGATTTAGTGTGATAGAGATCAGAAACCGAAGAAGAAAGTATCATCCTGGGGACAAAAGAAAATGTGTCTTCTAGAAATGCCATTTTCAGAGCTTGAGATACGGTAGTTAAGTGTAAATACGGAATGAATGCTGCTTCTTTAAGCCTTTTAGTTATTCCTCAGTGGGAGGCAGGGAGATACATGCAAATTCTTTTCAAGCTACCTAGCCCTATAGTAAACCAAGTAGTTAGAAATTACAATGGATTAAAGATTGGAGACTTTGGTAGTTACAGGGAATTTAATTCTGATTTACAAAGACTTCTTGTAGACTCAAGTGTGTGACTGAAATATTTTTCTTCTCTTTGAAGCGCATTTGTAACCCACAGGTAATAAATGGCGTTCAGCAATAGAAATACAGCATTGTTATATTATATATGTGATTTATTGTCTTACTCATTTTCACATGATCGCAGATTTGGGCTGTGATTTTTTAAAGTAACACAGATACTTTGCATTCATTTTGCATGTCATTTGCATGCACAGTTATATTCATAGCGGTGTATCTTCTGTGATCTCCTGGTTATGGAGCAATATCCACCGTGTAATGTTAACACTAAAATGGCTGGAAGTGCATTACACAGGCAGCAGAAAGGACTGTGAGACTGACTGCCTTTTCAGCTGAATTTCAGGATTAACTTGGTAAAGCAGTTGGTAAACTTGGTAAACCAGTACAGACCAGTGTGACAAGAGAATTAGACCCAGTATAAGCACTCATGCTAAATATGTGTTGTATAGGCAAAGTATGATGTAATTTTCCTTTTTTTTTTTTTTTTTCCACCCTATAAATATAATTAAAAAATTGGAGGAAGTCCTGTTTTCTCACTGTGTCAGTTGTTGACCATCAGGAAGGGTGATTCAGCATTTCATCATCAGTAATAAAAGCACAAAGCCGCAGAAGTCAATATTGGTTTGAGNTATAAATATAATTAAAAAATTGGAGGAAGTCCTGTTTTCTCACTGTGTCAGTTGTTGACCATCAGGAAGGGTGATTCAGCATTTCATCATCAGTAATAAAAGCACAAAGCCGCAGAAGTCAATATTGGTTTGAGCATGTGTTATTGAAAAGAAACTATAACTGAAAAAATCCTCACAGCACAGTAATCCAAATGCAACCGTACAGAAAAAAAAAACAACAAAAAAAAAAAACACAAAAAAACCCCAAACAAACAAAAAAATCCAAAACACAAAACAGAGATGTCTTCTTCTAGTAAATCCTGTGTTTACTAGGAAAAAAGACCCCGGGAATGAGGCTAGACACCTGCACATACGCGAGCAGTGAGACGCCATGCATTGGCTCAGTAGAGAGGGGTGGGGCAGGCAAGAAGCGGGGAGCAGGCGCTGACCCCACTCCATGGGGGTCCTCAGGATGCACCCAGTCACTCCTCATCTCTCCAGCAGTCTCAGTAGGAAGGGCACAAGTGGAAGATCTGAGCCTGGCTCACTGCAACTGCCCCCAGCTCCTCCAGCCTGCCTCTGTCTGGCTTAAAAGTGACCCCTTCGGGGACCTCTTCACCTGAAAGTGGTCCTGTCAAGGCTTGGCCTTTGTCACTAACTTGATGAGCCCTTCCCTGAAGTGCTTCTTGCAGATGTAGCACTTCACTGAATGAAGTCAGCAGTGTGTACATGGAGTTAACTACTCAAATAACCAACAGCTACATGAGTACTTTCAGATGCAGGATCCTTCTGACTAATATTCCTATCATGTCTGACTAATGAGGGCCAGTTAAAATGTCAAGAGTTCCTGGGTTGTTTTTTTTTTACTACCTTGTTTCTTACTCTCACAGTAGATGATAATGAACTGACATGTTGTTTACTCATTCCATTTATACAGTCCTGTGGGGATAGAAGAGTTGCTGCAGCTTAACTGCTTCTGTGTAGTTTACAAAGACTATAGGTATATGAATAAGGGTCACTGTTCCTGCCTGGAAGCAAACAGAATCAGCTCTGTCATTTAAGAGTAGGTCCATATTGAAGATAATGCAGAACTACTGTTGCCCAAGTGGGAGAAATCTGCTTCTGTAAGGCAAAATTTCTCCTGGAGCTCCCCTACTGCACCACTGATTTTTACCACTGCCAGTGAAGGAGAGCAAGGTCCGACCCATAGCATCCTCACTGCCCTGCTCAGGGGTGTGCAAGAAGCCCTTTCTGCACCCTCTGAGCACTGGCCCAGGGAGGTGAGGGCAGCAGTCCCTATGTGCATGGGTGGGCAGTGGTTAGGCACCCCACACCTTCCTGGAGCTACCTCTCACACAAAACCCAGCCCTTCACCAATGGCCTGGCTCCTCAGGGCAGCTCCAGGGCCTGGGTGCTCCTTCAGTGGTTCCCTCAGCCATGCACAACTCTCATGCCAAGCCCTTTCAAAACAGCAGTAAGATTTTGCTTGATGTTCATAAGGCAGAGACATGACTGATAAGACTATCATACAACAGAGCATAATCCAACATGTATCTAAAGGTAGCAATAGCCTAGGAAAGAGCCTGGGGGTGAAATGCCTAAAATGGAGAGGCTGTAAAGAAAATGCGTGTATAAATGTATATTAAAAAAATTAGGCAAGGCAAAGAATGCTGTCAATATTTACTCTACTGTAACTGACTTCCCTATCAGTTCTTTCAGGTCATTTGTTAAATGCACGGAAACTATTGATCTTATGTAATTAAATCATTTCTGTGCATTTCACAGGGACAAACGCTAAGCATGGACTGCGCTGTAAGGCTTGTAAGATGAGCATCCACCACAAGTGTGTAGACAGTATTGGACAACAGCGTTGCATGGGCAAGCTGGTAAGTGAGCAGCTCAGGGCAGCAAGTGCAGTGGGAGGCACCAACTTGTGCTGGAGCTCCTTGCTTTGTGTGCCTAACCCCCAACCCCCCAGCTGGCATTTAGCTGGTACATTAACAGAACTGGCACAAGGTCACTTTATTGAGGTGGGAAAAGTATAGCCAGGTGGCATTCTATTATCAGTTTGGGCCATTGCTACTACTCAAAAACGTGAACAAAAATGAAACACAAATATAGTCTGCATTGTGGATGTGGAGTTACATAACCCAAATTTGGCTAAATAAAGTAATTAATTCTCATGATTTAAACTGTGCTTACTGTAATGTAAATCTCTCAAGGAATGCTATAAATTAGTCAAAATATCTCAATGGGTTTTAACAAATGAAAAATCCTTCAAATTATGTTTTATTTTTTTTTCTACTGTTAGGGCTTGAATTAAAAACATAATTCATCTTAAAAAGAGAACCAAAGGATACTTCACAGTGGGACACTACAGAGTTTGAAGCAATCTCTCAGTAGGGGAGGCTGGGAGGAGATCTGCCCCTGTATGGACACAGCACCTTAGTGCCCATGGTCACCTCCTGAGCAGCAAATTCTCATTATTGGCAAAGGCAGGACATGGCATTTGAAATTGTTCTAACCCAGCTTGAGGACCTTTATGGGAACATGGCTCTTGTGGTTACTCCTAGAAAAAGAACTTGCAAAAATGACCATTTGGAATATGAAAACTGAATACATATGTTCATATTTCAGATGTTCTCAGATCTGTTGCAACCTGAAAGCACCTGAGACAAATACGAGCTAAACCCAAACAGTTTCACTGTGTTAAATGATGAAAAAATGCAAGCATTGATTTCAAAAAGGCTAGAAAACCGACCTTTCACTGGAAAGATCTTTTCTCTCCAAGGCCGTTCAGTGAATGCTATTGTTTATACACCTGAGGCAAATCTTTACACATTTAACCATAATTGTAGCCCTAGCATGAAGCATTCTCACATAGGAAGTTGGTCTGTGAAGAGCTGAATGACCTCATTGTGAGTCTTGAGCAAGCCAAATATTAAATCATGTGAATTGTTTCACATATTTCTTGATTCCAGTGTCAGCTCTTGTGGTCACTAGTTTAAAAAAGCAGAAAAATAGATGCCAAATTTACAGCAGGAAGTCATCCAGCAAAGTCATGGGAGTTTTATGAGCTGATGTGTCTGAATCTAGTTTGTTTGGGGGCAAACTAAGGCTGGGTAATCTGGAATTTATTCCTCTAAGAAACCAAATTTATCAAGCCCCTCATTCCTTCTCAATCTATACTGCAGCTCATTAACAAAATAACTGCTTGCCTATCATTCTTTGGTGTATACTGAACATAGGATATGGAAAATATGCACATTTGTATGAGGCTTTCCCACTTACTGTGACTGGAAAATCTCACAGCCTGCAAAGATTAGAAATCTGAGAGACCATTTGTGAATCTCTAATACTTAGAAGGGCGTTTCCAAAGACTTAGATGTTAGCACCTTCATTTTGGGTATTCATCTGTTGACAACTTGGGGAGTTTTGGAACTTACAAAACAAAAAAGCAGTGGAAGCTGCAGTCAGTCAGTAGCAAACCTTAGAGAAACCTAAAGAAATGCTCTAAATTCCTTGGGTTTCACAAATGCATACATGGGAACATGAGGATTTGGAGTTAGGGTAGGGAAGAATAGTCATGTTTAGCAAATGCAAAACAATGAGAATTCACTTTACGTAAGAAGAAAAGTAGAGGGAAACTTCCCAGAACATCTAATGATTCAGCACTTCTGGTGCAATTAATTCGTGCTACTTTTGTGTGAGACAAAAGAAAAAGGGGGCCTGAAAATGAGTCCCTCCTCCTTCCACGTAAATACAGGAAATTGATTTTTTTCACAAGAAAAATCAAATAAATCCCTAATCTATAAACCCTACAGTGACTCAACAACAGGAAGCAAATTTCCAGCCTCACCACACTGTTACACCACTAGCCGAAGAGCTGAGGTTATTTTTACTACGTCAGTCATGGCAGCAATGCACTTCATTTGTTTTTGCTTTCTCTCCCTCCAGCCAAAGGGATTTCGACGGTACTACAGCTCACCACTACTCATTCATGAACAGTTTGGCTGCATCAAAGAAGTGATGCCTATTGGTAGGTTTTGATTGCTTTTCCATTCAGTCTCCCTTTGGCAGTGCTCTGCAACAGCAGCGGCAGACTTCCAGCCGTGGTATTTACCCTCAGCAGCCTTCCAGCTCCTTTCGGTGACTGGATGTCCTTCTGCCATCTCAGGAAAGGACCACTTCAAAGATACAAAGCTGGAAGAGGAGAGGGTGTGTTTATTGTGCGTTTCACTCAACCCCCCATACATATAACCTCTTAGTAATCACCCTGTTTATAAAAATAACTACCTGAGATCAAGGTAGGGACATAAAAGGGAGAAAACACTGGAATATTGAGGTGAAGGTCTGAGTTGGGAAGAACCAGATAAAAGACAGAGAGGTCAAAACAGTGGGAGGCATTCAAACCACTGCTCTGGCTTTTGAGGGACTTTGCTAGGTTCCTGTCCTTTTTTACCCACACTTCTTACTTTCTTCATATTTTTCCTTATTGACCATGTCTACACATTATCCAAGTATTTGGAAGTCCAGATTTTGCTCACGGTAATACCAAATTCCTGAAAAGAAACATTTTGAAGGGGAGAAGTTGAGTTGATTCTGGAAAATATTTCTCCCCACCAGTACTCTGACCAGGCAAGCCTGGCAGTACAGAAAATGAAAGCCCAAACTAGGCAATCAGTTTAAAGTGACTTGTCTGAGGACATTTACTTTGTTGCTTTTGGCAGTTAAAAAAAAAAAATAAATCAAAAGTGAATTACATGGATTTCATCTAAGTTTCTCTTTCTAAAAAACATCCATAATTTTTGTCAGAAGTAATAGAAACATTTTGAACAAACTCTGGCTGAAAAATGAGGTGTACTTTGCTCTTATCAAAATTCAATATCCATGTATTTTCTCAGTACTTTGGCCAAAATTTCCCTTTCTACACAGTGCTACAAATGTACTGTATTCTACATGTCTACTGCCTTGTACTGCAAGGGAGGCTGAGGTCTAATAATGCAGTATGTAGAAGAGGATTTGAAGGGCATTTGCTCATTCCAGTTGAAAACATCCATTTCTCTGCCATGGAAGATGACTTTGGGGCAAGCTATGAGGGAGGGCGAGAGTGAGAATTCAATGGACATATGCCAATGGGGGTGGTGGCCTTTCTTGGCTACCCTTAGACTGAGCTGAGCAACCTGTAGCACACTCCCAACAGCAGATATCCACTCACACCTGCTTCCAGACCCCAGATGACCCCACAGTGGGGATGTCAGTGCCTTTCAAGGGAGATCCAGGCCATCCTGTTTATCTAAATTAGCCAAGTAGTAGTACTCTGAGGGTAGATGGATAAAGATGATGGCCCACCCATACCACAAGGATGCTCAGACATGATGCAGGGTTTTTCCCTTCAAACATCTACTGTTGAGAGCAATCCAAGGGGTCAGTGGTAGTAACAGGAGAAAATATGGATTAAAGCGTGCTGGTACTTTGTCTTGCTTACCTCAGTGTAGGCAGCATCAGTGATGATTAGAGAAGGAAGATGGCAGGTGAAGAGAGACAAGGCAATGGCAGGGACCCAAAGGGCTTGTATGACAGGAGGATGACATTTACAGGAGCAGAGAGGCAACAAAAAATTGCTAGCAAAAGCCAATTCCGCTAAGTTCATCAAACACTTTTTATCAGGATAGTATCTCAACTTGTGTCTAAGCATACACCCCAACATGTTGGTAGAGGCAGATGTTTCTCCAAGTGGAGCAGGAACGTGACCAGAAATATCTTCAAGGGACTGATGCATGTTCTGCTCCTTCTGTTGCAGCCTGTGGAAATAAGGTTGACCCTGTGTATGAAACTCTCCGCTTTGGGACTTCCTTAGCTCAGAAAACCAAAAAAGGCAGTTCTGGAAGTGGGTCTGACTCTCCCAACAGAAACTCAGTAAGTATTTCACTTCTTTCTTCCTTTTTTTTTTTTAGAGGTGTAACAGATATTCATTCACAGGAGTTTGTATCAGAGTTCACAAAACTTGTATTTCAAACTGTAAAAAAAATTAAAATCTCACTTCCAGCTTCCAAAAATGAGATCAGAAAACACATTACTTTGTAAACTTGTGTTTTAAGTATCTTTTAGATGACACTTGACAAAAGAGAAAAAATACAAATTAAATTAATAATCTTCTTTTATTGGGTTGGAAAAGGAAATTATATTCTTTTGATTTTGCATATCTGTATAGAAGTGGAACAGAGATATTATACTGTCATGCTGTCTCTTGGTGGTGGTGGGTATTTACCCTTCATACAAATGATAGCAATGGGTTGGAGTCCTTAGAGACTAGATTTAAAAGTACAAGCTCCACAATACAAGCACAGACAAAATTAAGCCACTGCTAAATGCAACAAGGCAATGGACTGGCGCTTTGACCCCTGCCCAGTGTAGACCCAGGAGGGAGGCGTCACAGAGTTGGGCTCCTCTCTCCAAAACCCAAATACAGGCAGATGTGTTCAGCTTATTCTATCCACGCAGGGAGGTTTTCACCTTCATGCTAATCCTTGTCATTCACTCTCTCCTATCATAACAGTCACTTCTTTAGGACTATGGCAGAAGAGCTGGAGAAAGAGGATAGGGAAATGATAGTTCCCATAGCCCTACCTTTGCTAAATACATACCTAGCTCAACAAAAACACTTACCAATTTCTTCCTTACAGAAATGGTTATTTCAACAGTATTGGGACCCATGAGGTCAGGAGCTCATGCATCGTCTTGAAAGAACGTTTCATACCCTCTCACCTCTCATAAACAGGCACTTACACCTGTGCTTGGAGCTCCCTTTTTTCCCAAGAAATTCCATCCACTCACCCTCCACCCCACCCCCCAAAAAAAGAAAAAATCACACCTGAATACATTGGACGTTAAACCTGATTGTCATGTCTAAAAATCAGACCAACTAACATTATCTGACAATCTCTCATGTGCTCACCTCAGAATAAAAATCACCAGGCACAGAGATATAATAAGACTTGGTCTCCAGACCTGAGAGCAAACACTTACATGTTTATTTTAAATTCTGCTAAAATCTGTTTATGTTTGGTACATTTCCCTGGCACTGAAATGTATGCTTACTCACATGGCTGAACTGTAACCTTCAGGTGGTATAGGTGGCCTCTAAACAGCAGTTCATCTGAGTCAGGTGGGAAAGAAGACAGACAAATTTAAAACAAGGACTAAGTGAAATCTGCAAGGGAGTTATTAAAGGACATGTCCTCCATCCACCCTTGTTTGTGCCTTAAAAGGAATTTGGTAATTTTCAGTCTTTTTTAAAACCCAAATTGACTCTACCACCTGTTGAATTGTGATTCCAATTCTTTCATTCAATTATTTAATTTGCTTTGAAACAGAACTTCCACAAATGTAATTATTGCTTTCTAAATCAATAAAGCATTATGTTGAATTATGAATGACAACTCAAGCATAGAAATCACAAACGCTGCGTCAGCTTGCCCTAGGGAGCTGATCATAACTAGGTGGGGTGTGGGTGTAGAATGAGGAACGCAAGTTCATTATGGGAATTTCTCCAGGGTATTGAGGCTGAAAGAGAATATAACGTGTGTCAGCATAGAGAAGATAGAAAACATTAGAGAACTGAATAAACAGACATGTGAAACCATAACTTCTGCCAGTGCAAGCCTGTGGATTGAGACAAGGGTAAAAAACAGGGGCAGACACAACCCTGATCCAAATTATGGGGCCATGGAACTTTACACCTGTAATGTGTGACCCAGGAGCAGGCACTGACCAGTGACCAGAGCAGGGGCCTGACACAGAGCCTTTAGAGCCCAGGTAAAAAGGCACCAGAGTATATAAGCTAGGAGCACACGTGCAGTTAATAATGCATAGGGACTAAGATTTTTCCCCAGTGGGAAAAAGAAGTGAGCTTCTGTGCTTCTCTGCTTCTCTCAAAGCAGAAGGAGCAATGCAGCTGTGAGGCTCACAGCAACGCTGGGGCTTTGCGGCTGGGCTGTGCCCCATCCCCGGGAGCTGGGGAGTTCTTCAAGGTTCTGACATGTGACAAAACCAGGGTCACCAGGTACATGGTGACACCTGGGATCCTACTGCACCTTGTAGGTGGTGTCCAAGCTGTCAAAGGGTATAACTGCTCCTGCTGAAGGTAGTTAAAAGCAAAGGTGACTAGCCTAGGAGCCGTGCCCTGCCTCTACATCCATGAACCTTCCAGGATTGCAGTTTATGTCTCTGCACAGAGTAGCAAAAAACCTCTTGCTCTGAACTAGCCAAGATATTTTTAACATGACTGAGCAGTGTGGACACACACACTGTGATTTTTCAGCCCAGATTCTGCATTGCCCATAAAAGAAAGTGGCCATATGCTCCAGATTTACTACCTACTGCTTCCTTCGAAAATGTGCTTCTGCAACCCACATTTATACAGAAAGTCACTTGAGGTGATGTAAATGTGATTGCAGATTTTGTTAGTTTTTTGTGGATCAGCTCCTCTCAAAAGCAGCTTTGTATCTCTATTTCTATTAGACCATTTTCATTTAGCTCTTGACTGAAAAATTAAAGGTAACAGGATACTTCAGGAGGTTTTGGATGAGGTGTATACTGAAGAGACAGTCACTGCACATCCCATATGCAGCAGTGTCCAATAAAACATGAAGCTAATCAGCAATTATGAAGCCAGCCTATGAAGACTGAGGAACATGCCATAGCAATGAGCTGAAAAATAGCTGAGACTTACTATTTCAACAAAGCCAGTCTTTCCCTTCTCCACCCAGCAAGTAGAATTCCCTAGACATGCTCTACATTGACTCCATGTTAGTATTGCTGTTGCAGTGTCTTCTTCTTCAGGGGTGACCCATTTGTGCAAGATGCAAGACAAACATGAAACGCTGCAAAAGGCTGAGTCTAAAACCAAAGCACAACAGAGCAGTAAAGTAGAATGCTCTTAAAATAGCAAGGGAAACAAGATAATCGCAAGATACCTGTGGTGTAAGTCTACTTTTAACCTCTTTGTTCATTAGTATCCTTGGATGGAGAAGTAGCTAGAAAAGTACTAGATAGGGGAAATAAAATTGACAAAGTACTTTCTAAAAAAAGCTTTGCGTCAACACTAGTAAAAGGAAAAACCCATATACAAATCTGTAAAGCAATTCAGATTTTGTACTCCCTGAACAAAGGCAGTGAATGTTCCTCATCTGGCTTTTCTTCCTGTAATGCAGGCAAAGGTCTGAAAAGCAATGGACAGAGCTATGTGTACAGCATAATTCTAGAGCATCATGGAATAACTAAATCCTTCCATGTGCCATAAAATCCTGTTAACAAAAAATAAATAAAGCTTAGGAGCATATAAGGATTTACAGTTTTTCAGATTAGATAGAGCACCTGACTCAAATGTTTGGGGTTTTTATGGTTATAAAAGACATTTTACTGGAAAGAAGTGACGTGTGGAGAGTTCAGAAACTGAAATTCCATAAGGTCGGATTCATACAGAGTTGTTTGGAGTAGCTCCTGGTTCCTGTTGGGCTATACATGGAGAAGCCAACTACCCAACGAAGGAATCTAATGCCTTATGCAGAGTATACTTCTGAGGCTTGGGATTATGTCACCCCATGTTTTCCTACACCCTAGAACAATGGGTCCCTAATCATGATTGACATTAATATGGTACAAATAAGAATTCATAGTATTTATTATAAGAACACTTTGGTTTCATTTTTCCCTAACCATACCAGCCAGATGACTGTTTAAAAAGAAAGTGAGGGCAGATATTTAAAAACTTACTTCACCAACTCCATCACACTTCTTTCACAGCATGTTGACAGAATTAAAATCACCCTTACATTACAGTTATTTTATTGAAGGGGTAATAAATTAATAGTCAATAGTTTCAATTAATGTCCACTCTCCTTGATAGATAGATATTTAGTATACCTGCAGGATCTACAAATTCCCCCAAGCCCCTCCTATTTTATACAGCAAACCACGTTGTTTGCCATAACCCTTTTGTTCCTTAACTTTCACTTCGCTTTATTCTGCGGAAATCTTTTGTACTTCAGACTGGAAACTTGGTCTGGAGTTCTTTCTGGGCTTTCACGGCTCCCTGTGAAGTAGGTATTTGTTGTGCATCATCAGATACAATGTTTTTTGCAATCCCATTAGGCTGACTTGCTCTGCTCTGATAGCACCCAAGTATTGCATTCCCCAAAGGCTCTTGTGTGGTCTTATTTCACCTCATCACTCACTTTTTCTGGCTTATCCCACCTCATTTGCTTTCCTGTCCCTGCAGACAGCTGACCTGGCAGAAGTTCCTGAGGAAGGCGATAGCTCTGCAGGCACCCTTGGCACAAGCAGGAAACGCAGCAACAGTGGTGAGTGCTGCAAGATGAGTGCTGCTAGATCAGGATAGCATCTTCAGATGTGTAGGCCTGTGTACAACCTATTTCATTTTTTTTTTATGGCATGACTATGTTTTAACAGCATTCCGGTTTTCAGAGTGGGAGATGAGTGGGGCATGTATTTGGTACAAGAATCTGGGGAATGTTTTTTGCCATTCAGATGAAATCCAACCCACCAGTTTTATTAATTTGTTGTGTCCAGACCTGACACTGGACAAGGTTCAGGTCTATTCCCTATCGCCTATGTTTCACGAACATGACTGTAGAGTAATCAATCACTTAACATGCTTCAGTTCCACATTGGCAGAGTGGAACAACAATACTTCTCTTCCATATGTTTGACTTGTCTACGTGTCTCTATATGCCATAATCTCCTTGGGACAGAAAATGAATCATATAATATCCATATGTCTGTAAAATATCCAACACAATAAATCCTGATTATAATTGCAGCTTCTCAGTACAACTATAGTATGTACCCAGTAATCTTAATAGCCCAATTCTGCTTGCAGTACCACAGTAATGTCTTTACAGTATTGGTAGGATGGGATTCTGAGACCAACATACCAACTGAGAGCTTAGTAATGAAATCTCAACCACTGAGGGATGGTGTTTGTGACCCTGTCCTTGAATTCAGTCACGGTAAGGGAAGTAATAAGTACAAAGGGGTTTGGAGCACTAAGCAAAACTTTGGGCCTAAGCCATCAGAGCAACTTCTCTAACAGCACCTGAAGGGTGCTTTGCTGAATCTCACATGAGATGTACACTACAAAAATAAGTCGCAGTGAGCATAGTTTTCTTCTGTGTTAGACCCCCAGTGCTCCTTACATGCTGCTAGCAATTCATGTAGGTGAAATGTCAGCTTCAGCTGCCCATTCCCATTTTATGCTACCTTTTTATTCCTTTCCTTCCCTCCTGGAACAGGCAGACCCAATCTATC
>VZTV01077926.1:208-20150 GCA_013400875.1 Anhinga rufa
GGGCATACAATCAGGTAGCAGATATTTATCAGTTGTTTGTACAGAGTTCCCTGAGACCTTGCATATCACACAAATCCTGATTTCCTCTCCTGGATTTGTCTCCTTCCAGGCATCCCTGGCTTCCTTCCCTTTGGTCTGGTAGGGACTGTGCACCCGGTTACACTGTAGGCAGGGATTTCAGTTAACAAATGTGAGATAGGTAGGATGTGTTTCTGGTCTCTTCATAGATGTTAAAGACTGTAATTGTTGGTTTGCTCCTTTATTCAATGTTACAACAAGACTTAGGTTTGCCATTGTGCTTATGGCTAATGAAGATCTGCCCCATGTCTCTTCAAGCAGAGTATTTAGCTTATGGTCTTGTTTACAGGAGCTGGAATTATTTAGCCAGAGGAAAGTCTTTTAGAAACAATGCTGTAGGGGATGTAGGAATATTGGTAAGTCTGTTAACTATATAATGAGAAAGGAATGGAGTAGGTACAACAGTACCTTTTATATGGAGCACTCACCTGGGAATCAGGAGACCTAAATTTAAATCCCAGTTCTATATTTGGACCCCTTTGTAATGTTAGGTAGTTGCTTAATTTTTGTCTCTCTCAATTCCCCATCAGTAAAATGGAGGTAATATGCAATTTACAGGGAAGCTTAGAATAGATAAAGATTGAGAGATAGTCAGAAACAATGGGAGAAGGGGCCCACACAAGTAGCATAAACAGACACATATATCATCATTATGGATTCTTCTCTCACAGCCCAGCAAGGTGGCTTTTTACATGTATAATCCCCGTAGTAAAAATCATGCTAGTGAATTAGATGTTTGTGTGCTGTGCCGAGAAATGTTCCTTGTGTGAGAAATCTCTACCTAAATAAGAATGCTCTGGAGACACTTAAGGTACAAATAAAAAATGGTTATGTCAACTGCTGTGTATCTTTTAAGCAAGAGAAATGTTACTTTTTTTTACATTGCCTCAGTCTTTCTCCTGATTTAACTGCCAAAATGTCCTCTGATCACAACAGTGCTGTTGTATAGCTTGACCTGCTGTGCTGATCCTAAGTACTGCAATATATTTTAAGGTGGAATGAGCTGTGAGCATTTTAAATTAGGTTATGTGCCTTAAGGTGGCAGTTGCTGCTCCCAGGCACAATTAGAGTAATGAAATGAAAGCTGATTTAACGGTTACAATAAAAGAAATAAAATAGCGAGGTCTGGCCAGACCAGTTTTTATTCAAGTTTCTTATTAAGAAAGAATGGAACTCATAAAAGTAATACCAGGCTGGAAATCATAATGTTTTTTCATATCATGATAAAGGTGGGCTATGTTCTTGCTGAGATTTTTTTTAAAATAAATTATCTTTACTATTTATACTCAGTACCAGGAATATATTTGAGTGTGTTCTTCCATAAGGAGGCTGCCTTACATTTATCTGAGCTATATTTTGTCAATAAAATGGTAATAATATATAGAGATACACACCTGAAAATATTTTAATGGACTATTTGTCTATCATCTTTGATCTGTAGCGAGAGGAATTTATGGATGCTGGCCTGGGAAACAAGCAAACACAGAAGCACTCCCAGAGTTTCCTCTCCCATAGGAGAGGCTACGTGATTATTTTTGTACAGTAAACGTGGCCTGGCAGAGGTGAAGTTACATCCCAGTTTCCACCCTGTGTGGTTTGTCTAGCCCAGTGTTGAAGTCAGTAGGGCTCTGACAAGCCTGGTCCAGTTGCCCTGTCTGGCAAAACACTCCATAGGAATCCTAGTGTGCAGGAATATCCTTTAAAATGGTTAATTATGGAGGGAGTTGCTGTGTAAGTGACAAGGGGGTCTTGTCCCCATTGCTGTCAAGCTCATGCTGTTAAGTATGATTTCAGTTAGTTGTTATCCTGGGACTGAGTCCTGAGTCAGCAGGGCCAGAATATGTCTGCAGTTTTAATTTATAAGCCTGTACTTTCTAAATATCAGATGTCCTTAGGTAAATGAACACAGTTTTAAAATTTTTTTCATAGTCCGCACTGTAGCCTGTACTTTCCAGAAATCAATAAACCTTTAGTTACAATATTGTTTGGGAAAACATATAGATAAATAGCACCTGATACACCTGAATTCTAATAAGGTGGAAAGAGAATGGTGTACTGTTCACGGAAACCTTTACTTCCTAATCTGCTTTTCTGTTAAGAACTAAGAATTTGTCACTTTTCTTTCAACAACAGATAAGGTGACTAGATAGCTTTGGGAATTAAAAATATCCTCATCTCTTTTACCAGTTTTGCTAGATAGTAAAAAGCAGTCTAGTCAGGCCATGCGTTTTTAGGAGGCCAACTCCCAAACACTGTTGCTGGCTTTCAGATATTTGTAACAGAGATGGACATAAATAAAAACTGGGAGGGGAGTTACTCAAAGATACAAATACAATCTAGATGCTATACTATTGTGGAGTCTTAATGAGAGTGGCTGTCATAAATGAGAAAAATCTATTTAGCATAATATCTAAACCTCTTACTGAAGTCAGAGGGGGAAAAAAAGCCTACTGGTTTCCAAAATATGAGAATTCAGGGGTCTTTTTGTTCTCTATATTTGTGTTTCTTGTTATCATCTTTCTCATTGTTTATTTAGGCCCAGATATTGCACTAATAGTGTACAGTCAGTCTGCTAAATTAATCAGTCTTGACAGAAGACAGATAACTAACAGTATTTTCCATTAATACACTATAATTTCTGATTTGTTTCACATTTGACTAGAATCATAACTAGCTATGAACAAACCTTAGTTTTAGAGGTAATGAAGAAATAAACTACAAGAGCTGAAGTGACTCATGGAGGCAGCTGTCTTGTGTGATAGAAACATCTTTTAATATAGCAACTCTCTCCTAGAACCAGGTTACTGTAGAAAAAATGGCTCTGTCCCCATGAGAGTTGTTAACGGACACTCTCCTTCATGCTTAAAAGAAAACTCTAGCCACACTGCTTTGCACAGCAGTCTAAAGTTCACACAGATAAGGAGACCTTTTCTAATGTGTCATGTGCAAAACAATGTCTTTTAAAGTAAAGTGTCAATTAAAATCGACATTTCTTACAGTGGCAGTGCTAGAAAGTACTATCATTTGTAATGCCAATTCACTGTGGACCAAATTTGTCTGCTGTATGCCTATTTTACATTCATCAAAATGACAATTAGGCATTTTAAGCAGCTCAAAACATTCCAGACAACTAAATATAATTTCCTGTGCAGAACACCTAAACCTTAAAAAGATTAGTGAAGTCTAAGCTGCAAATTACAACATTTCTTTTTAAACCTACTCCACTCACAGTTCTTAGGGTTTTTAGGGGAATGATATTGCATCAAGCAGAGCAGTGCAGAGGAGTTAAACTGTGGCCCAGGCACTTGAACAAAACTCCTTGTTGTCCAGACAAACCCTCAGGAATAGAGAACTGGTTTCGTGTGGAACCATTCCACTACATCACTGACAGCCAGACTGGTTGAACTGTGATTCAGTGTATTGATCCATAGATACGTTTAGACGTCTGACATTTTAATATGTTGAAGTATGTGGTATTTTTACCCTGACTTTTCTTTATTCTTACACACAGATATAAATATATTTATATTTTGCAAGTTCTTTCCATAAAGTGTACCTATGATATGACTTTTCTTAGTAATCCACAATTTAAGTATTGTGCAGATAACATATCCTTTCATGTCTTGATTAGTAGTGCAACATCCTTTTCTCTGGTATTGACCAATAACGTCACGCACTACTTTCCATTCAGACTATTGCTGCTGAAATCATACCCTGGGTTATGTGATTGTCCCTTCCTATTCCACTGAATCAAATATTAATCATTTTCCCTCTGTAAAGCCATATCCCACTTTTCCTGTCATCTTCTAGGAAGTAGTAATAGTAGCTTGACTTCTCTCCCCAGCCTGACAGCTGCCCCCTTAGACTACTTGTAGTATTTTGGTGCCTTTTCTATGTTGCCCTTGATGCTCTCTATAACCCTCAATGAAACAAAAACATTTTCTTCTTGAAAGCTCTCCTGACAGGAGTTAGGCTGCCAGTGTGCTGAGAACACTGACTAAATTGCTGACCAAAGCTGTGTCATGGTTTCCTTGAACTGTCCCTGGTTTTGTTTGTCTGTTGTTTGACATCTTCAGTTATAAACCTTTTCGGTCAAGGACTTTGATTTATTTTCTTTGTACAGTGTGTTAAGGCCATAGACCATAAGTGAGACGATAGTTTTTTCACAATACTGCAAATAAAAAACCTCTGAGGCAGGACTAAGTTATGCAGATCAAAACCTTTCAAAACAGTCTTCCATAGGGCCATAAGTAAAACTCCATAAATAAACTGGTTTTAACTTATGAAATACCTTCTAGTATATACAAGAACCTATCTTTCTGCACCCTTCACACTTACAAAAAAAATATAATCATGTCATTTCATGCCCAGATATTGCCTACTTAAGTGTGTAGTTTGAAATACAAATGGGCACTTGAACTTCAGCTCTGACTTTGTTCAAGTGAAACAGCATAATTCCAAATGCTCCTCTGGGATAATTATTTTTTTTTTAATATGCCATTTTTGCTCCCATCAAAGGATGAATTTTGCCAGAGTTCTACTGGGACAATAATTAAAAATAAACCAAATTAATTTTTAATTATTTTATTCCTGTGTAACATAATGTAATTTATAATGTATCTCATATATCTTAATTTTCTTGTATATCTTATAATTTATCTTGTAAGTATCTTATATATCTTATAATTTATCTCTATCAATAATGATATGGTAGAGTTTTCGATTCTTGGAGAAGTAAGGAGAGGGGTCAGCAGAACTGCTACCATGGACTTTCAGAGGGCAGACTTCAGCCTGTTCAGGACCTGGTTGAGAGAGTCCCTTGAGTCCTTGCCAGTCCTGAAGGGCAAAGGAGTCCAGGAAGGCTGGGCTTTCTTCAAGAAAGAAGTGTTAAAGGCACAGGAGCAGGCTGTCCCCAAGTGCCAAAAGACGAGCCAGTGAGGAAGGAGGCTGGCCTGGCTGCACAGAGGGCTTTGGCTGGAACTCATGGGAAAAAAGGAGTTTATGATCTTTGGAAGAAGGGGCAGGCAGCTCAGGAGGACTACAAGGATGTTGTGAGGTTATGTAGGGAGAAAATTAGAAGGGCCAAAGCCCAGCTAGAATTTAATCTGGCTACTGCCATAAGAGACAATAAAAAATGTTCTTATAAATACATTGGCAACAAAAGGAGGGCTAAGGAGAATCTCCATCCTCTATTGGATGCGAGGGGAAACATAGTGACAAAGGATGAGGAAAAGGCTGAGTACTTAATGCCTTCTTTGCCTCAGCCTTGAATAGTCAGACCAGATGTTCTCCGGGTACCCAGCCCCCTGAGCTAGAAGACGAGGATGGGGAGCAGAATGGAGCCCCTGTGATCCAAGGGGAAATGGTTAGTGACCTGCTACACCACGTAGACACACACAAGTCTATGGGGCCAGATGGGATCCTCCCAAGGGTACTGAGGGAGCTGGCGCAAGTGCTTACTAGGCCACTTCCCGTCCTTTATCAGCAGTCCTGGCTAACCAGGAAGGTCCCAGTTGACCAGAGGTTAGCAAATGTGACGCCCATCTACAAGGAGGGCCAGAATGAGGATCTAAGGAACTACAGGCCTGTTAGCCTGAGCTTGTGGCCCTGATGATCTTAAAGGTCTTTTCCAACCTATATGATTCTATGATCTTGCCATAGCAGTTATGTAACTTGCAGTTACTGTGAACTCAACTCTATTGAGTTTAATGGGAGTTTTTCCAGTCTCTCTGGTGAGTTTTGGACCAAGTCCTCAACGGAGGATGTGCTAGTTTTGTCTGGTTTTGGGAATTAAGAGATGATCTAATTTAATTTGTATCATCGCGAGGTGAGGTTTTGCAACTCATCCTCCTCTGTCTGTTTTCAAGCTTCTTCCTGAACTTTGAACAACCGTTATTGAAAATGTGAGTCATGATAGCGTATTAAATATTAAAAGCAGTTTAAGATTTAATCCCAATTTATAGTGCAGCTTTGTCTAATTTACTGCATATTACACAATTTCCTTTACAGATAACTTTTAGTGTGCTATATAAATAATAAATCAGCCTCTCATGATTCTCAATTGTTCTAATATGGTTTTATATTAAACTTACATTTGACATCATTTAAATGTTGCTAGACCAATTTATTTTATTTTTTCACTTTTACCTATTCAGCCCACACATTAGTTCTTTCATAATGTTATAGGTTCTATCTAGAAAATTATAGGGATTCAAGCATTTTAAGTTCTTCGTTTTCATTTCTCTTAAAGCAGAATATAAATAACCTTAGCATGCATAAATGACAAAGCAAAAACATAGGTTCAGTAGGTTATAGAAGTTCATCCCTAATCAGTGACAGTAACTCTGGTGTCACTGTGTTCCATAGTCTGCTTATACAATCAACTGAGAGCATTAGATCCTCATCTTGCTAATACTTCCGCAGCTCTTTGTGTTTAGTATTAAGTGTTTGCTCCTAGGAAGGTTACTTTGCCTTAGTTTCAAAACTTTGGGGTTTTAAAACTGCCCAGCTTTCAGTTGTAAGTTAAACATGTTTACCTAAGTCACTTAAGTATTTAAAAATTTGATGTGGTAGCTATGACCTGTGAAATATTATCAGCAATGTCTCTTTCTCTGACCTTTGCCCTCCATACACAGAATCATATAGGTCAGAAAAGACTTTTATCATCAAGTCCAACCATTAACCTAACACTGCCAAGTCCACCATTAAACCATGTCCCTTAGCACCACACCTAAACATCTTTTAAATACCTCCAGGGTTGGTGACTCAACCACTTCCCTGGGCAGCCTGTTCCAATGCCTGACAACCCTTTCAATAAAGAAATTTTTCCTAGTATCCAATCTAAACCTGCCCTGGAGCAACTTGCAGCTATTTCCTCTTGTCCTATCACTTGTGACTTGGGAGAAGAGACCAACCCACCTCACCACAACCGCCTTTCAGGTAGTTGTAGAGAGTGATAAGGTCTCCCCTCAGCCTTCTCTTCTCGAGGCTAAACAATCCCAGTTCCCTCAGCTGCTCCTCAAAGGACTTGTGCTCTACACCCTTCACCATCTTTGTTGCCCTTCTCTGGACACGCTCCAGCTCCTCCATGTCCTTCTTGTCCCGAGGGGCCCAAACCTGACCCCAGGATTCGCGGGGCGGCCTCACCAGTGCCGAGCACAGGGGAACCATCCCTGCCCTGCTCCTGCTGGCCACACCACCCCTGACACAAGCCAGGGTGCTGCTGGCCCCCTTGGCCACCTGGGCACGCTGCTGGCTCATGCTCAGCCGCTGTCAGCCAGCACCCCCAGGCCCTTCTCCGCCGGGCAGCTCCAGCCACTCTTCCCCCAGCCTGGAGCGATGCCTGGGGTTGGTGTGACCCAAGGGCAGGACCCGGCACTTGGCCTTGTTGAACCTCCTAAAATTGACCTCGGCCCATCGATGCAGCCCATCCAGATCCCTCTGCAGAGCCCTCCTGCCCTCGAGCAGATCGACACTGCCGCCCAGCTTGGTGTCATCTGCAAACTGACTGAGGGTGCACTTGATCCGCTCATCCAGATCGTTGATAAAGATATTAAACAAGACCGGCCCCAACACTGAGCCCTGGGGAACCCCACTCATGACCGGCCGCCAACTGGATTTAGGTCCGTTCACCACAACTCCCTGGGCTCGGCCATCCAGGCAGCTTTTTACCCAGTGAAGAGTATGCCAATCCAAGCCATGAGCAGCCAGCTTCTTGAGGAGAATGCTGTGGGAAACAGTGTCAAAGGCTTTGCTAAAGTCTAGGGAGACAACATCCAGAGGCTTTCTGCCATCCACTAAGCAAGTCACCTTGTCATAGAAGATCAGGTTAGTCAAGCAGGACCTGCCTTTCCTGAACCTGTGCTGACTGGGCCTGATCACTTGGTTGTCCTGCACATGCAGCATGATGGCACTCAAGATGATCTGTTCCATAACCTTCCCCAGCACTGAGGTCAGGCTGACAGGCCTGTAGCTCCCCCGATCCTCCTTCCCATCCTTCTTTCCGTGATGCGAAACAATTTTCAGATATACCTGTGCTTTTGCCACACAGCTGAAAGATGTGCTCACTGTTGAAAGCTTGAGTCAGAAAGCAAAGGGGAAGGTTGAGAAACATAGGGAGCCCCCCACCACCCCCAAAAAAGGAGGGAAAAAGAAAAAAAGACACGATCATAAGCATTAGAGAAGCATTACCTGCTCTGCCAATTTGCCAGAATTGCCAGGTCTGTGCCCAAATGAGAATGGTCTTCCTCCTCCTCAGTCTCCCTTAGTGTTTTTTTTCCCCTAATTACCAGAAAGAATCAGATCTGCTGTGAGTAATGTACGGTGAGTTTAATTGCAGCCTCAGTCCAGCTCTGTCTTTGGTATTTTTCAGCATACACGCAGACTGTTGATATTTATTTCATATTGTATATAATAAGTGAGGTTTTTCTAATGTTCAGACTATAGCCATTAATGGCAAGATTTCATTAGGTGGATACTGCCAAGTGCTTTTTTTCAAAGACAGGAAGGAATCTGTTTCTAAAGGCTATCTTATAAAACGGTGAGAAAAAGATTTTTTTTAATTCCTGTGGGTTGATGGATGAAGAAGAAATTAGGAATTATTTAACTAATCTTAATTTCCATCTGATATGAATAAGGAAGTAAATATTGGGGAAATTAAGAATATTAAAGAGAGTTTTGATCTTGAGAATGTTTAATTGAAGACAGAAAAAAAAAAGATTGTCTTTAGGGTAAAAAAAAAATCATTAAAACTTGCTTTTCTTCCAAATCAATTGAAAAAATTCTGAAAGCAGAATAGAGTAGTAGCATATTATACAAAGAGGTTACAGCCTACGGGTATCCTAGAGAACAAAACTTGAGACTTAAAAGAAACCAACAAGAAATAATGATGTGTTTAAGGCTCAACATCTCAATATTTTTTATTTTCCATTCCCTTCCACTGAGCAGGTGGTTCTGACATTATGCACATAAATGTTTTATTTAATGCACTCCTTCAACCTAAGTGTAAATTTGGAGGAGGGAAGATGTTAAATATTGAAATTGACTATTCTGATAAACTCCCATCTAAGAAAATGAGTATCTATAAACTTTTACTCTGATCTTCAGATATTTGTAGGTAGAGTCTATACCCAGAATGTGACCTGCTTATAGCGTCAAGGCCTTTTTGCCTTTCTTCTGCAGTATTTCTGCCTGACATTCAAATGGATTTAGGATTCAGGATCATGAAGTTTCACAATCTTCTCCATTGAACAAAAGCTATATAGTCAGGTAGAGCACCTGCTTCTCACCTTAAAGTAAGGACAATATTTAATTCACAGAAGAATCTGCATCTCTGTGGAGCTATGGCTTGAAACACTGATAAAAGAAAAAAAGGCCTGGGATTGTCAGTGAGGTTCATTCTCTCATGTTACCTGGTTTATAGCACAATTGCTTAGCATTCAGGGTGGCTCCTGTAAAGAAAAAAAAATTTCTTATTCCAAAAATGACATGCAGCAGTTGGGAGGAAAAAATTAAGCAGACAGCATTTTCTTACAGGGGCATTTGGAGGTGCTGCTGCAGCTGGCTCCTAGGAGAGGTCAGTTTTAGGCCATTTATCATTTACAGCACAGAGTGCATCATGGGCACACTGAAACCAACCACAAAGGGATGATACATGAGCTACAGTTTCTTCTGTAAACCTTCACTTTGAACTGTTATTTTATTACTTGCTCATTTTATATTCTATTAAAATGGGAAAGGAGTCTTCCTTTGCTCTTCTCCATTATCCTGAGCATAGTCTGTACATAAAAGGAGAAAATCGAGTACTTTCATGTACTTTGCCATCATTCTCCTTCATGCAGCGTTCTCCACGGAACTGCCGAAAGGGAATGGGGGACGGAGACACTTTACCTTACCTGATACCCTGTGGTAGAAGGAAGCTGTAGGAGACGGCTAGTGAGGAAGAGAGTCAAGAAATCTGAAGTTTTAGAGGAGGGTCTCAAGACTGACAGGCAGAGCCAAAAGCAGTCCAGTAGGTGGAGTGGAGGGGAAAGGAAGGAAGGAGACTGTCATCTGATGTCTGTCTTAATTTTCAAAACCCATCCCTGAAACAGCTAGTGCATTTGACTGTCGGTTTAGATTAACTGGAAGAATAATAAGTCTTTACAACACCTTGTGACATTTTTAATTTTCTAGCAATGGAAAATTGCATAATAATTGAAAATTAAATCATGATAACACTAAAAATCTTCCACAGTCTGTACCTCTCATTCAGAAGAGTTGGTGTATAAAAACCAATGAGGATGTTATAGACAGAAGTAAAAGAAGAAGAGATTTTAGACAAGTATTGTATTGACTGAAAACAAGAATTGCTGGGTTTAGCGCTGGGATTATTGATGATTTAAACAATAATTATAACTCTGTGAATCTAAGGTTTTAAAGACTAGTGGAATAAAATACCTAAGGAGCAAGCATTGAGTATTTTTGGTTGCTGCTACAGAATCTGATATATATGCAAGTTTTATGTTGCAATTTACAGTGTAACAGAGACATTACAAGCATACAGTGCCACACAGTTGCAGCATTTATTATATTCTTATGAATTACTTCAGTAAGTACAGTCATGTAATTCATGGGTAGCTGGAGCAGCCTTTTCTACATATTAGGCAATGCAATAAATGAAAGGTCACCAAACCTGGTTTTTGTGCTGATTGTGATCTTGTCAAAGAAACTGATTTTAACTAGTCTTTGTTATTGTTTGCCTTTGTGATATCTAAGTACATTTCTGATATTTCAAGAAGTGTAGTCTTCTAAGTAACATCTGAAATGAATGCCAACATATGGCGCTAAGGGGTGTAAAAGTACCCTTGGGACCTAGTGGCTCCGTGTTTAACAAGGGAGCTGTAACTATAACTTTTGTTATATGTCTATGAGGAGGACATAGATTTTAGTCTCCTGCCAGTGCTTCTGAGAGTCACAACATCATTATGGACGAGACAGAGTGGCTGGCAGTGCCAGCTTTAAGATGCAAAGTATAAAACCGAAGCCCTGGCCACCTCCGGTCATTAAAATTCTCATGGAAGGTTTTTTTGTTAGAGAAGCAGTTATTAACCCAGTGTGCTGGCAAACTTCCAGCTTGGGTCAACGACATTCCACAAAAGTTTCCTTATGTAGAAGAGTTATTAATTGTTTTATAACATGGAGCATTTGCTCTGTCGTGGAGGTGACTGCCACTTCTGAGAGGGGTGAATGTTCAGGATAACTGATGCTATACAAAGTCAGTTTTAGATGGAATGAATGAAATATATCATCTTTCTGTAACACTGTATTTTTGGGTTATCAGTTCTGTAATTGTTCCCATTGCATCTGGATGTCATGAAAAAAACAAGGCCAGACTCACTTTTGGGGAGTACTTAGTGTTGTTGCCATTTATGATCAAGATTTTGGTTTTGACATTTTAAGTTTACGAATATTCTTCCTCCTTTTTTAATAGTGTAAGTACAAAGGGGACCAGCATTGCTACAACTATTGTCCTTAAATCAAAAAGATTTTTATAGCTGAATTAATAGCAATTTTGAGGACAGCTCTCTTCCAGGAACACACCCTCCCTTTCATAAAGAAATTTCTCTGTACCATAGAGTTCTCTCTTTATTATTTAAATCTAAATATTCTGTAAATCACTGGCTAATATTACACAAAGGTTATTTATCTTTCTGTGCACTTTAAAAATATCTGGGGAATTTTCATGTTTTCTGTGGGTATTTCATGCTCAGTTCTTCAGTCTGTCTCTCCAAGTGTTCTGCAAATCGATCAATAATTTTTATGCACTACAGTAGGAGCCAACTGCAGCAATATCACAGAGCTAAATTCTGCTTTTATATCAGCATAAAGTGAGTGAGTGCTGAACATGCTTATTTGAAGTCAACTTAGTTTGGCAAATCTTAGTAGCAGGCTGCAGTTTGAGTGGCCAGATTTTCTAATAAATGTAGGCTTAGGCTATGCATTCTTGAAAAGACGGCACATTTGGCCTCTGAAAGAGTATTTTTTTACTGTCTCGAACCAGAAGATACTTTAGGGTTAGATTCAAGGCCAGCTGTAGAAGCGCTGTATTGGTATTTGTATTTGCCTATATAACCCCCTATTCCATGTAAAAAGAACCAGGGCATCAGATTCAGTGTGTGTCAACAGAAATCACATTTGTCAGAAAACTCTCATCTTCCTTTCTGGGGGCTCAGTAAGTGTCTCTATAATGTGTATGTAGTTCATAGAATATTGCTTTAATTAGGGGGTTGATCATTTGCAGATTTTACTGTACTGTCAGCATAATGCTTGGATCTGTTTTTTTAGAATCTATAAATCTAGATCTCTAGATTTCTTTGATTAGATGTTGGCTTTTCTTTCATAATTGCTTAGCCTAGTGCTGCTGTTTAATTCCTACAAAAATTTTCTTGCTAAACGGCATTGTAGCATCAGTCTGCAAAGCTGACCTGTTCTCTGTGGATAACCAGCTTCAGAGTTACCAAAACATCTGTGGGATGTAGCCAGCAACATCACTAAATTTCTAAGGTAACCATAGGAGGTATTCAAGCCACATGAAGCCTAGTGTGAACACACTTGTAAAAGCTTTTAAGCAGCAACCCACAGTGTGATTGCCTCTGATCATTCTGAAAGAAACGTTGTTCAAGATTTTTCAAAGGCTGAACATTGATCGAATGTATTATTTGTGATGCAGAACAAGTGTGTTTACATCATGATGCCCAGAGGAAATCTGAACTTCAGTTAGATTTTCTTTAATGCATTTGCTATATTATTTTGAGCTTGAAAAATATGTATGGGCATAGATTGTTTATATGCACAAACTGTGGTCTTATTTAAAAACTGCTGGTTTACACTGGGTTTGTTTGTGCCCCTTCATAAGTAAATTAACCATTAAAACTTACGGATAATCAGGGTATAGTATCCCAGGACAATCCCAGTCAAGCAGAAAACCAGTGGACACAAATATTGTGTAACAGCATTGTTATGGTTTCCTTTCAGCTTTATCTAAATTGTTGTTTCTCATATGTTATAGTGCATGTACTAATCAAGCCCGCTCATTTAGTTTCTTATCCTCCGTCTCTCATAAGTGTCTCTTGCTCAGTGACTATAATTAAGGTACTCTGCCTGAAAGGAAACGAATAGAGTTGATAATAGCCAACAGAGCGTTTATAACGTGTCCCCAGACTTTTGAACCATGAAAATTTTGGAGATGCTTGCACCTAGCATTTTGTTTCATACTTAAGCTGTTTATTATATTAGGTATAGCTGTACAAATGATCTATAATCTGCATCATACACTGGCCATTAAATAAGAAAATATCTGCCTCTGGAGAAAAAAAAATTGGGAAAACAATTTTTTATTATAAAAATGTTCTTCAGTTGTGATAGAAAAGAACAAGATCTAACAAAAGAGAACTAGCTCTAGAAAAATTCTGGTTAAAAATAAAGCATTTTTTAAAGCAATGAAATACAGTTCTGGAAGGGGTGATATAATATGATTACTGATTGTGATTAGAAGTGGTGACCCACAATTAATGACTTGATGATGCGGTTTCCAAAGTATCTAGAGATGCTACAGATTCTTCATTATGTTGGAATGGAGTATGTGCAAATTAAATCAAGAGGTATGGGCACGATGTGGGACTAATTCTTGACTTTGTGGACATAAAGCATGGACAATCAAAATGGTCCCTCCTAGCTGGAACCCTACATCTAGTATTTGATAACAGTACCTGTTTTTACTTCATATCTGCAGTAGAATTGCAAATAATTTACGTAGCTGTATTTACATATAAGAGCTGCTTTGTGTAATTGCCCACAAGATAGTCAAGTCAAATTCCTTTTCTGTTACTTTTTTTTACCAAATTACACTTAAAAATAGTTCAGCTTATTTTGAGTTTTACAAAAATCCTTTTGAACAACTTTCAGACAAGTCTAGAAGTGACATGAAACGTTATTACTGGAAACCAGCAAAGTAGAATAAGACCCTAAAGGAAGCAATGAATTATCATCATTCAATGGAAGAAAGCAGATACAGTCAGAAAAGTCTGGGATTCATTATGTCTCTGCTGTTTGTTTCTAACATAGTTGAAGAAAAAGAGCTTAATCTGAAAATAACAAAGAACAACTCTGTCAATCCTGTTTAGAAAATATGTCCAAAAACCTGACATGTTTATCATGTGTTCCTTACTCATGCAGGCACTGAATCAGTGAGATTTATGCACCAGGCATGGTATAATGTGCATCGCACATACATTGGGCTATCAACCAGTAACTAATTACTCCCCAAACTAAGTGGCAGGCCTGTGACACTGAAATAGTGGGGAAAAGACTATTCACACACCACACTATGCTAATGTATACAGTTTTGCCTTAAATCATACAGTAACTGTTGCATACATTTTCAGAAAAATGGCAACTTTTTAGAGTTTGTGTCTGTCATGAAGTAATTTCTCAGGTAAACAGGAGGCTTTAGCCAGTTATTTAATAGCTCTTGAATTGTCCTACAGGGTATGCAATAACAGAGTTGGTCCTCACCTGTAATGGAGGCAGTATAAAAATAAATTAAAAAAACAGCGACACTAAACTGTCTTTATGACTCCCAAGTCTGGGGACAACTGGTAGCCTGTTTATCCCATGGTATAACTTAAAACAGCTTTAAGGCTGCTCTCATCTGCACCAGCTAAATCGGGGATGGTCCAAACTTAGCAGTATGCCAGAGGATCCCCTGACAGGTCCTTCTGAGCTGTAGACCAAGAGGAGTTTGGCACAGACCTGATGTGGTTGACTCTCAGCTGCTCAGATTTCCTATTCAAACACTGGAACAGGTTGCCCAGAGAGGTTGGAGTCTCCATGCTTGGAGCTATTCAAACCCTGATTGGGCATGGTCCTGGAAAACCTACCCTACCTAGCTGCCCTTGCTTGAGCAGGGAGTGGGACTAAATGATCTCCAGATGTGCCTTCCAACCTCAGCCACTGTGCATGTGACTCTCATACTCAACTGTTCTGCCTGCTAATAGTAAATAAGGGTCAGTTCATTTGTTTGTTTGTTCATTTTAAATGAAAGATCATGATTCAGGATTGTGCCTATTTGGATGTGGAACATCATATGAACAGATTCTTCTACAGGTTTTTTTTGTGCTGGGCCTGTCCTGAGATAGGGATTCTGGGAGCAGCCTCTGCCTGTATGTGAATGTACATTTGGATCTGTCCTTTGTTTTAAGGAGCTTCAGGTAGTGATAATATAAGGGTCTCCCATTAGCATATGGGCACATTTCCTACTCACGGAGGCAATAATGAAGTGTAGCTCCTGCTAGCTATTGTCTGAGGCAGGATATATGCAGACAGTGCTGGGCCTGCAAGGTATAGGCAGGAAATCAGGTTTGCTTGGGTTTTGTTGTTGTTTTTTTTTTCCCCATTCTGCCTCCAAGGCTTCTCTAGAGATTTCTCTTGAAACTTTTCTTGTTTTATATTGGGCTAATAATTTGTAGAGCATTGCTTCCCTGTGAGCAGGAGGACAAAAAGCAAGGCAAAATTGTTTTACATTAATCTTATTTTTTAACTTTATATGTTTTTCTTATCAAGTATTCACACTGCTTCAAGTGAAGAACAGTATGATAAATTCTTTTTTTTGTTTGTTTTCTTTGTAACATAGCACTTGCCCTGCAGTGAGAATCAGCATCTCTGGATCACTTGTTAGCTGCAAGTGCATTCATTTGAATTTTACCATCGATCTGTTCTACCCTATGACTCACTTTTGTGGTGCTTAATTTCTAACACACTGCTTATATACTCCAAAGTGTGGTGGTTTTTTTTCTGTTGCCCACCTTAATCCTTTTCCAATTAATAAGTTCAGAGCAAAACACTGTCTGCATGGATCTATATTCTAAGTAGTAATTTTGCAAGCAGACAAAATGGTCTGTTTCTGAAGGGTAAACTGATGAAATGTTAGTTAGCAGAGACAGAATAGAATCCCTTTTACTGTGAATTAGAGGATATGGGCCAATACATCTGTACTGCTTGAATAAAATATGTATCACTGGGAATAGATAAAAGCCTGAAGTATTTTAAACAATGTCTTGTCTTATTGTACAGCTAGACATGGAATTGAGGCCTTTAACTATTTTCAAATGTTAAAATTATTCATGTCTTGTCATACTTCTCTTCTCTGCAAAATGTTCTGTCTCAGCTGTAGTGCAGAGCGTGCACAGAGGCAGTGCAGACACCCTCCCAGGCACCCCAGTCCTGGGGGAGGATATGACCAGCTTACAGTGTAGGTGCACAAGGGATGGTGGTTGGGATCCAGGGGCGAGCGCAGCCCTCGGCTACACAGCCTCACCTTCTTAGTTTGTGATTTTGTTTGTGGAGCTCTCCAGACCAGTCTGTCTTCTTGCTGTGAGGGTAAATGCCACCTGTGATAACATCTTGGCACAGGAAGGTACCTGTAATACTTCACAGCCAGTGAGTATTTACCCTAGTGCTGTGCTAAAGACCTGCTCCCCTGTACAAGCTGTGCCCATTTCTCTTTGCTGGACATGGAAAGAAAAGATGAGGAGATCATCTTTGCCTCCCCACTGTCAGGCTGCTGCTGGGGCAGGAGCAGTCCCCAAGACTGACAGAGAAGAGGCAATTCCCTTCTTCCTATGGGAAAATCCCCTGAGATCTACACTACAGGAATAGCGATTCCGTGTGCCAAGGAGGCTTAGCGGTAGTGCTGTCAGCCATGTGGTGTGAGGACTCCGCTACGGAGAAATACTTGATGACTGAGATGCGACAACTACAGAAGTAAGCATATGCCTCATGTGAATCTCCAGTGGCTGTTTGTTGGATGTTTTGCATGATGGATGTCAGGGCCATTTGCAGGTTCTGGTGAGTCACAGGACAACTGACACCTTTAAGAAGGCATCTTCCCTGTGCTTGCTGCTCACATTGAGCCGGGAGAAGCAGCCAAGGTCTTCTCAGGTTTTCTTTCTGTGACAATGAGACTTTCTTTTGCCTCACCCACGTATGACATGCATAGGATTTAGAGCAAACAAAGACGCCTGTTTTGAGGAAGCTGCATAGATGAACTGCTAGCCCTAAAATCAAAGCAGTTACCTAGCCAGCTGGGAAAAAATGTGGTTCATGTTTGACCTAAGTACATTTCAGAAAATATGTTCATTTTCCTCTATGGCTTGCAGTCACACTGGTCTGTGTGCTAGTTTTAATAGAGTTGTGGCCTCTGTGCTGTGAGCTATCCTTAGCTTGAGTGCCGGTGTTTATAGGATTCCCTTGGGCAATCAGATACAGTCACAGGGTAGAATATTTACTATTTTACTTATCCAAAAGAGCTTGCAGAAAATCTTAACTTTTCTTTTGTTGTGGAAGTAAAATTAGAAACTATTCCAGTGCTCAGACTATTTCTCAAAAAACATAAGGTGGGGGGGAGAGAAAAAACCAAGTGGCCTGACCTCTCATTAGTGTATATTCTGCAAGAACACTGTTCTTTTGCAGGGCACAGGTGTTGTTTTTCTTCTGCTATCACGCTTAGAGGCAAAACTCAGATGTGGAGGGGGTCTGAGAGCTGTTTCTGAAACTGAGTCATAAATGCAAATGAATAATAAGAACACAGTTAATCTTACTGAGAAACAAATATAAATATTGTACAAAGAGAGATCTGTGGCATTGGAGTGTATACATCAGGCTATCAAGACATCATGTAGTTGTTTCATTTATTCTAACTTCTTTTCATCCTGTGAACAGCTGTCCCTTTATTTCTAAAAGCTATTTTAATGTGGCAAGGGTGTTTTTAGTTTAATCTGCTACAATACTCCTTTTGTCTCCTTGTCACACTTCCAGCTTTAAAATATTAATCCAAGCTAACAAAGAGCATTTTTGATGTATTCTAAAATCCTGAATGCAATGTATAATTTAAAAATAAAAACACTTCATTAGGTTATGTTCATATTCAGATCCAGATATGTTTGGCTTGAGTTAGGCTCCTACTTGGAGACATTTTTAAAGAAATAAATATTTATTGGGCATTAACAGTCTCCCTAAGCACAGCTATTTACTACAGTGTGTTAAGTGCCCTTTCTATGCCTAGTCTATAGAGGTGCTGAATCTTTGCATTCCCATAATAGTTTAAACTCTTAGTCCAATCAGTAGAGGTTCATATTCTAAGCTGAAGATTCCACATGCAGTTCCAGTCATGATGAAAATCCATATACCCTTGGGTTGTGTTCTCCTCCCCACCTGGGTCCACACGACTGAAACATTCTTCAGACGCAAATTCAGAAACTTCAGCACCAATGATGTTTGTATAAAGGTGCCCATTGGAAAGGAAAGCGCTGATTAGTGAATATTTTTTAGCTGACCTGATAGTCACTGAGTCATGCTAAGGCTGTTCATAATTCTGGATAATTGCTGGGAAAGTGTGGAATGACTTCTGAATCCCGAAATTTCAGATTGTTTAGGATATCACAATTCTGGAAAGCAAGCATAATGTACCGGTGTGGTTTCATATGAAATGCTATACATAAAAAATCTATTCATATAAGCTATGCAGTTTATAAAAAGCAGTTAAAAATTAATCATTTGGACCACCTGATATGGCACATTTGCAGAAATTGTGCCTCCCGGGCAAGTGATTTACTAGCCAAAAAAAAACGGCTGCAACCTACCTCAAAAATTTAGAATAATCAATGCCAGTTCAGACATACAAGCAACTTTTTCTATTATTTGTAAATTAATCTCTTGGTAATTAGATAATATTTTTTACAATGAAAAGATTTAAAATTCATAATGCAATTTTCATATTTCCAACACAATTGCAATTAAAAACTCCGAGGAAAGAAGTACTATGGAATTTTGTTGTGTTACAAATCTTGACTTCACTGGTCTGACATTTTTAGGAGGAAAAGAAACAAAGAGGAAACTGTGTGCTGGGATTAGCTATTTGTAGCAGTTACCATTGTAATTGTTCTGCAAATGGCTAATGTAGGGTAGGTCACCTGAGACTTGTTACGGGGGGGATGGTTTCCAGTGGTAGAGCTGCATTATGTGATTAGTAGAGGAACTCTGCTGTTACAGGACTTGCAGGGTAATCCAAATCCTAGCCATGGGAGGAAGCCAGCCAGCATGGGCTTTTGCTGCCAGCACCGCTAGGAACTGGCTCTCCAGTTAAAGTAGTGCAATGCGATGATGACTGGGGTCACTGGCAAGCCTTTGTTAAGTTGTACATGTGAACAAGCTCCTCTTCCCTCAGTTCTCTGTAGGATGTATCTTGTGTCTCCTGCGATGCATGTGGTCTATTAAGCCTGCTGCTCCTGGGCTAACATGGGGCCAAAATACATTGTCTAAAAGGCTAGACTGGAAAGCCAAGGAAAGAAACGTGACAAATTAAAACTTCATGGTGGAGATCAGATTTCTCACCTGAGATAATGTTAGACTCAGTAGCTGATAACTTTGTGAGATTAGCACTTGGTTGAAGTGTATTCAGTCTGGAAGTCAGGGACCATAACGCATTCAGAAGATATATTCAGGATAGAAATTATTTTCTGCTTAAGTGCAAACACACAGTTGAAAGAGTTTTAATTCTGCTGTGGCCAAAGCGGTTCAGGGAAACATTATCCCCGTTTTCAATGTTTATACCAGAGCATGTGCCAGACTGCCTCTGCCTCGAAGGTTCCTCTGACTGATTTGGCCTTTAAGCCAGAACAGTTTGTACCAGGCAAAGGTTTGATCTCTCTTGTTTTCTACTGCAGTAACATTCTTCAGGAAAAGCCTATCCGTTTGAGCTATCTACACCTTCCTTGCAGAATGATATCAGGTGCTGCAGGAACAGACAAACTGAGTGCCCTTCTGGTCC
>VZTV01077928.1:0-14455 GCA_013400875.1 Anhinga rufa
AAGATTAAATTGTTGGTCGACATTAGTCTTCAACCATGCAGTATTTAAAAGGCTGCCTTTATCACTTACTTGTAAATACACACACACACTTATATATATATATATAGGAGAAGTTGCAAATGAAACACTTAAGAAAGCTTTCTACTATCAGTTGAAGTGAGCGAAACCTCCCAAAGGCCTCTGCCNAGGCCTTGTGCCAGGGCTGTTAATTCCACTTGAAATCCCTCACCGTAGGAACTGTGTGTGTGTTGTACTCCGTATCATCCACCTGTTGTTTCAGATGCGTATTAAAATCTGTTTGGAGGTTTTATTCCTTACGCTACAGCAGTGCTTTTACTGCACTGTTCTGTTTTTTACACAGTTATGTTTTGTTACAGATATCAGTACTCAAAAACTGGAAGGAAACTGAAGTATGCAAGCTAAGTGGTGCAGCTGCCAATGCAGAAGCTAATCTCAAGGTGTTGAAGTCATTGAGCAGGTATGGAGAGTTCACACCAGAAATTTCAGTACTACTAGTTGCTAAGTACAAGCAACTACTGAATGTTTAATCATGACCACTTAACTCGACAAGTCAGTTTTGCTCACAAAAGGATGCTAGCCTGAAAGGTGCATAGAAATGTAACAGTTAAATGCAGCTTTCCTGAAGCTGAATTTCTCTTAAATTACCAAGATGCATGATACGTAAGCGGGAGCAAACTTGTTGTCTTATTCTTTCTTAGCCGGGGAAGATCAGGCTAATAACTGGAACATTCCAGTTATTCCTGCACAGTATCACTGGGAAAGGGCTGCAATGAAAATAGAAGAGAGTGCAAACAAAACTGCTGGGCATGCAACAACATTGTTTTCTTCCTTACAAGGAACTAATTTAGCCCCTGGTGTTACCTTTTTTAAAACTTGCACCGTGTTCCCTTTTCCTCTCTTTATGATTCTGCAAAATACTAATTTACATTTGAGGAGTCCACTTCGAAGATTGGATAGGATCCAAGTACCAGTAATTTAACTGATTTTTAACTTAAAATTGCTTGAAGTCTTCAACTGTGACTTAGACAGTAGGGGAAGGAACTGTTGTACTAAAACCATTGGTCTTAAAAAAAATAATAGGAATGTTGGAGTTTAACTGAAAATCTTGAATATTTCAGCAGCTCAGCTTCAGCAGCACCTAAGTTGAAGTCACAGATTGATTCTTGGGAAGTATTTATTTCAAATGTAAAGAAACAACTGGAAAAAGTAGAGGTAAGCTTTAATTTCTCTTAATGAGCTTTAAGTTAAACTTTGGAAATTAAAACACAATAAATACCTTAAATAACTCTGCATTCCTTTTTTAAAACTCCTGTAGGTTGTCCTCCTAATGCTGAACTGCACTTTTTTAATTACAAAGGAAAGACCCAGTTTTAAGTCCAGATTATTTAATTATAGTTAAGTTACAATGAATACCTTCAATTTTATAAAGGCAAAAATCTGTCCTTTAAACATTCGCCTCAAAATTGGATCCCACATTAACAAGGCTAGTCTCTTGGTTCTCTTATAATTTTTTGAACTTTAGAAATCCATGCAGCTTCTTTCAAAACACCAGAAAGCTCTCTCTGCAAAGCTCAGATGTAAAATGCCTAGGCTGAGTTTTAAGAACTAGAAAGGGTTTCCCAAACCCTTTCAAGCATCAATGCAAGCACTTAAATACAGATTAGTGTTAATATAGCAAGTGGTAGCCTTATGTCTCCATTTGAAAGGCCTGATATCTTTGGTGTTTTGCAAAAAAAAAAAAAGCTATGTTACTGCCATTTTAAATTTTTTAAATAGAGCTTTAGTTAATGCTAATGTGGAGGATAAATTGTTTCCCTCTGCAGGCTGAGTACGAAGAAAAAATTCAGATGGTGAAAAATGGTGTACGGAACTGCCTTACTAAACTGGAAACTGTGGAGCTTTCTTCTCCTCCCAGCGTCTTAGTATGTATCTCACATTTGATAGCAGTTTGTTAAGTTCTTTTAAGTTTGCATCGGCATGGCTATCTGTCATAGGACATGTACATAAAGAACTCTTGAATATATAGCCTTGAATGCAAAGTAATCTGGCTCTCCATATGTCCAGGTCATGTTCAGAAGGGAAAGGTGACTGCAGATAAGCATGATGAAGCCCATCGAGAAGCATATTCTCAAGTCCTTTGAGAGGCTTAAGCTCTTCAAAGTTAACTTTAAAATGCTTCATGTTCTGCTGAATTGGGACTAGTGTTTTTGCATATCGTGACTTTCCTGTAGCACCAAAATCCATAGGGACAAGGCCCCATTACACCAACATGTGTAACTGATTATGAATACCAAAATCTACTTCCAGTCATATCTGTTATGAACTAGATGGAGTATAGCCATTTATGGAAATGCCTCTGCAATGACCACGTCCCAGATAAATACTATTTGAAAATATTTTCTCATGGGCTAGCAGTTCCACAAATGCTTTGCTCAAATCATGGCGGTTACTTCCGAACCCTGCGATTGTTCCTGGTGCAAGGACAAAGTCGGTGTAAGTCAATACTCCTTGAACTGTTCATCAGCGTGGTGGTGGGGAGACACATGACAGTGATAAAATACTTGCAGCCAAGCTAGCTGCAGCAGCGCTGCAAACTACCTACGTGCTGCCATTCACTGACGGTAAAACTGAAACCAGGGCACAGAGCTGATGCCCAGTCCTGGGACAGTTTGGTGTAAGGAAAAAAGGGTTCAGTCATCTCTCAAAATAGGGGGGATAATTGACTCAATAAGTAGAACGCATTCATAGTGCACGCACGTATGAAATGCCTGAATTCACTGAAGGTGCCACATAACTTTATATATATATATATACACACGCATAGACACACACACACCCTGCAGATTCAAGGCTATGTTCTAATACTGTATATTTATGATTGTTACTACAGTATTCCTGGACTTAGAAAAGTAATAGTTAGTTATGCTCTCCTGCATACCTTTTCTTCCCCGCTTATTCCAAGGTATCTCCTTTCTAGTTATTGGCACAAAACTCTTCAGAATATGTAGATAACTTAGCTACCATCCTTAGGTTACCATCAACTTACAGGTCAGGAAAGAGCGACTTTTGAGCCTCTTGTTCTGCATTTGGTGTCTTATTTCTACTGCAGTAATACAGGAATAACCTTTTAAAAGAGAGAGTGGTAATTCTTTTGGCTTTGAGAGGACTTTAATAGGCAAATACCGAGTCCAAATGAAGAAGACCTGAAAACCCTTTTTTTTCCCTGTTTGTTTAATTCTGTTAATTAAACACCTTTAGAGAGAAGGTAAAATATCACTTCAAAAAGGTGGTAAACTAAAGAACACAGAACAAGAACCAGCAGGTTTGACGCTGAAGAAATGTAGAATTTTAGTTCTGTGTGTTTGAAAGCCACCTTCCTAGAGCAAGCAGTCAAGTTCTGAAACAAATAACAGTCATGGGGTCAAACGACTAAACTTATTTTAAGGAGTTCTTTCCATTTATGGAAGAGAGTCATTAGTGCAAAAAGAAGTCTTCCTGGATCATGTCAGCTCCAAGTTATTCAAGATGCTGACTGTAGCCAATATGTGTTTCTGTTACCAAAAAAAAATAAATTACACTGGATTATATATAGATTATATAATCCATTAAAAGCAGTGAATTTTGTATTTCCAAATTGGTGGCAGTTCTTTAAAGCAGTTCTATTTCTACCACCAACTTTGAGCTGTACAGCTGCCCAACAGCCATGCGTTCCTTAGTACAGCAAGAGTAAGTTAAAGGAGCGGTTTGCAGATGTACAGATGCCCTATTTAATCCTGTTTCGGACAGGTCGTCTATATGTAGTACCTGTTACAGAGCACCTTTGTGCAATATTTTTACCTAGATAAAGCAAGTTAAGATAAATTAAGGTGACCGTTCCATTCCTTAGCATGACCAAATGTGTCATAGTTCATGCTGCAAATGCTCGAGAGTTCTGCTCCATTTATTTTAATCACTATTTTTCCTGTGAAATCTGTTTATTTCCTAGACAAAACAAGGCAGACCTCCAGCCAGTGACCCAGCCATTGTCATGTATTCCTCTGCATCTGCACACCCTCATTTACTTGCTGCATTTTCAAGTCACGAAGATCAAGGTCCAGCACATGCTTCATTCAATACACAGGCCGGAGTTAAGCCAGCATATGCAAATTCTAAGGCTTGCGCCACAAGTGGCAGATCAGTGAAAACACACACCAAGCCTCTGGAAGTACTGTATTCTGATAAAGTTTCGGCAAGTTGCCCGTCAGGGATTTCTGGAAGTAATACTCCAAATGCCCAGCCAGACCAGACCCACCAAGATGACTCAGCTGTACACCTGAGGCCTTCTGGACTTCCAAACAACAAAACGCTTCCAAAAGCATTTGAAAATATTATTGTGCATCTACAGAGTATATTCCCAAACTATAGCAGGTATTTTGTTCTAACGAGTGTAATGTTATGTTGACAAACAGATATTTGTTCTGAACATCCAGTGATGAAGGTCAAAAAGAATTGATCTCTTCATCGATGGCTTCCATTTCCCAAGAACAGTAATGTTAGTTGTTCCCCTCCCGTGCAGTGAGACATTCCTTAAGGGAATAACAGACCTATGGTGTTGGCTTTTTTCTCTCAAATAGAACCACTAACAAAGAGAAGTATTATTTTATTGTTTGGGGTTTTTTTATGATTGAGGTAGATCCTAGGTACTGAGAGGCAGTGGAAGCAGGTACTTGCTGCTGTTTGCTTGAGAAGTGAGTACCTTTTAAAGGCTCTGCTGCTGTGGGTCAAACACAGAAGCTCCAGTGTTCTCAAACACGGTGACTATGCTGATAACAGCCATAGTATTGCCAATCAGTAATCCTGTCTTTTTTGTCCCTTCAGTTCAGACTTCACTAGCTTCATAAAAGATGTCCAAAGAAGAAATGGGAATACATTGTCAGGTTTGAGCTTCGATGAAGTTCTAAGCAGAGTGACACTACTCATTCTGGACCGGCAAAGTAAGGTACTGTGGTGTTTGTAGTTGCTGCCTTTTCTGCTCTGCCTCTCTGATGGAGGAAACGGTGCAGCACAGTCATGAAGAGAGTGTAAACTTTCCTTTGCTGTCAAGCTCTGAAATATGAAATTGTTCCAAATTCTTTTCCAATACCTGTCTAGGCACCTCCTTCACCAGGGAGACCTGTGAAGTCAGTATCCTCGGCTTCACCAGCACAGACCGGAACTTGGAGTCGGGAAGTACCTGCAGAAGAAAATGTACCCAGCCCACCCAAGGCAAGACCTGCACACAAAAACGCCTCCAGTAAAAATCCATCTCAGCCAAATCTCCAGCCCTGGGGGAATGTTGGAGCAACACCTAAATCTAAATGGAAAAAACTAGATTATTCGGTAAGTTCTCCACTGTTCCAATGAGTGTGAAGCGAATGTCATCTATGTCTTCTAAGACATGAAATAATCAAGATATTGCTGGAAAAAATAGACTTGTTCACTTTGTGTACAAAAGCTTAAATATACTTGGTTAAAACTAGTAACATCGTTAACGTATTAGAATTTCCTGATTAATTGTTGCTAGCTTTCATATAACTTAACATCTTATGTGTAGGCCTCCAGCGATGATCCTTGCACAATATGTCATGATGAGCTAAGCAGAGACTCGTGTGAACTAGAATGTGGGCATCGTTTCCACAGAGAAGTAAGGATTTTTGTTCTTATCACTTAGATGCAAACGTTCACAAACTCCATTCAGTTATGCCGTTGTTCCACTTTCTCAAAGCAACCCTCTCAACCCTTTGCTGTGTAAAGAACAGTGCACAATTTTCTTTCACATACTTGGTACACCAAGGCTGGCTATATACATGGTCTTGCTGTGTCAGAAAGTTCATAGAATCACAGAATGGTTTAGGTTGGAAGGGACCTTTAGAGGCCATCTAGTCCAACCCCCCTGCAGTGAGCAGGGACATCTTCAACTAGACCAGGTTGCTCAGAGCCCCGTCCAACCTGACCTTGAATGTTTCCAGGGATGGGGCATCTACCACCTCTCTGGGCAACCTGTGCCAGTGTCTCACCACCCTCAATGTAAAAGATTTCTTCCTTATATCCAGTCTAAATCTACCCTCCTTTAGTTTAAAACCATTACCCCTTGTCCTGTCACAACAGGCCTTGCTAAAGAGATCATCCCCATCTTTCCTATAGTCCCCCTTTAAGTACTGGAAGGCCGCAATAAGGTCTCCCCGCAGCCTTCTCTTCTACAGGATGAGCAACCCCAACTCTCTCAGACTGTCTTCATAGGAGAGGTGCTCCAGCCCCCTGATCATCTTNCAGTACCCCCAAGTCCTTCTCCTCAGGGCTGCTCTCAATCCCTTCATCCCCCAGCCTGTATGGATACTGGGGGTTGCCCTGACCCAGGTGCAGGACCTTGCACTTGGGAGTTTCCAGTTTTAGACTTTGAACTAAAATGGTAATTAATCACAGTGAATTTAAACTTCTTCTGAGAGTAAATTTGGTAGTCAAGTCAGATTTGTTTGCAGCATACTTTTGGAATGGGCTATCACTATAAACCCTGCATTGGCCACCTGACAGCAGTTGCATGTGTACCTTAGTGTAGTAAGAAAGCCCGTATTATGTTAGAATAACTTGATATTTCCATCTGTGACTTTTTCCCATTGCTTTATTTGTTTATTGCTGATCTGTTATTGCAGAATAGGTGCAAATGTAAATTGATCAGCACAGCGTCAGAACAGGAGAACAGTTTTCTGACTGCAAATTTTAGTGACATGTTCCATGTCACTAAGTGCTTACTATTAGTGACAACTATTACATACTTAAGCGGAATTCTTTATAGCAGACTTTTTCCTCAACATCTTCCTGTTCTTGCAGTGCATTAGAACATGGCTTAAGCAACATTCGAGTACCTGCCCTATCTGCCGCGTTCATGCTCTGTTACCTGAAGACTTTCCTGAGCTTCCTGCACGGAACAAAGATGCCTAAACCTTGTTTTATTTGAACACATTATAATAAGATGCAAAGTGGCTGCAGAATAACCACCGTGATAAGGAACAGAAACATGTTGCCTAGAAAGAGACGGAACCCTGGTTTTATTGAAAACGGTAGTAGACCTCAGACTGATTCAGTATTTAACACTTGGTGTTAAGCCACAAGAAGCTGGTACTGCCCCGGCACCTGCAGAATCAAGCGAGCATACTCCAGGATCCAGCACTTTCCCTGGTTGCTGCCTACATACGTGATGCCACCGTAGTTCAGAGGCCAGCGGCACACCCAACCGGTAGGGTTTTTTGGCTAAGGGATATTTTAAACTACTGTATCTACTTTTCTCAAAGGATGGTGCATAATTCCTGTAAAGAAGGGTCTCTCCTTCAGAGTGCACACCCCACTCAGAATAAATTCTAATCTCAAACAAGTAGGTGACCTGAACAACAGACTAGCAGAATTTGGGACAGCCAAGACATTACCTTCCTCTGGTGTAAACAACTATGATTTAACTGCAGGATTCAAATTGGGCTTGTTGTGATCATTATGAATGCAGTTCATGTAACTGCACCTCCTTTCTCTGCATAAATCCATAGCTAAAAATTGTTTAAATAATGGCTTTTAGTAATTTTTTGAAGCAAGAATTTCTAAGTATTCATGGGATTCTTTCACTTGAGTATCGAGTTGGAATACTGTGGCTCAATTCCTTCATCTTGAAATATGGTCTGAATTTCCCTCAGTGTTGAAGAGCTGATTTGTTTAAATCAGCATTACAGGATTTTTATTTTTGATGAAGCAACACTGCATCTGTATTCTGTGCATGAATGTTTGTCAACAGAGTGAGGCACAGAATACAAACAGCTGAAAGCCTGGTCATTCTACTGCTTTGGAAGTCTGAGCTTGCCAGTGTACCTTCAGCACTGCAAAATTGGTCTCAAAGAGCCAAATGACCAGGACTAGAGAGTCCTTAACCACTCTGAAAACAGAGTGTGACCCTTGTTTGGATACAAGTACTGTTAACTGAGTATATGAGATTACGTTAGCTAATTTTAGGGATCATTTGTTCCCCTGAGTGTGTACCTTCCAGATGAAGTTTCAAACTATTCCGTGATTTATCACTATATTAATGGGCACTTGGATCAAAAATAAAGTTACTGCTGCAGCTTATGTGCGGTTTTTTGTGTAATATTTTTGCGAAGTCTGAGTTGCTGTGAATAATCTCCTCTATGCCAGTGAGCTACGGCACCTTGCTGCCTGAAGAATTGGTTATGGTGCTGCTCGGCATTATAGCCCTTGCATCCTTTTCACCTTCCATTATTTCCTTTGGGTGGGGCATACATATAGATCATCATCTGAGCTTCTATACAACTGCAGCCCCAGTCCTTGGCACTCAGAACCCTTTTCCAGCACTGAGGTATCCCTGACCTGCCACCTGCAGTGGCAAAGCAGTTCCACACCTGCCATCCAAACAGAACATAGCCTGCCCCCTGGTAATAAGGGTAAGCTGCCTGTGGAAACGGCACAAGGTCTTAATGCTGAGCCCCTATTTACATATACTTGCTTGGTATCAGCCAATCTTATTTTTCCTGTACCCAGAGCACAGACAGGACCCCAAGTTTGCAAACAAGCAGGATGGTTTTTGATCTGTGTTCCTTTTCTCTTCCCTAAGCTGGAAGGATTTTGGGGTTTCCAGAGACTGCCCATTCATACCTTTCAACAGGAAGCCTCTGAGCAGTCACCCCCTGCCCAGGACCATCACCGTGCAGGGAGAGGGGCAGTTCTGCACGAAGGGGGCTGATCGGCGCTGGCTGCTGGGGCCCCAAGCAGGATGAAATCCAGTCCCTCTTTCCAAGTAACTTCTGAGCAGCAGGTGGCACTCTTACAGCATCATGTAGGCCAGAGAGAGAGGCTGGCATTTTCCAAAAATCATCCTGTATGACTTCCTGATATTAGAGAAATGTTAAGTTCTAGTAAACAGCATTTTTTTTCTCACAAGACTGTTATAAGACATTGAAAGAAGGATTTCAAATGTCTCTTCCTAAAATACAAATGATACAGAACCAGTGCCAAACCTAGAATTCCATTTTCCTGCCTAGCACTGCTGCTGGATAAAGCGAAAGGAAATTGTTAGGCAGCTTTCTTAATTCTGTTTTTTTCAGGTTGTCAATTTTTCATTACACTTTATATGCTGTGCCTGCCTCCACCCCCCAGAACAGTGTATGGAAAATTCACAATCAGAACAACAGTGTTGCTGTTCTGGCAACTTAAAATTACATCAAAATCTATATCCTGTTTGTGCTGGGAAGGTTATTTCTTGCTGAAATAATTCTCCAATAGTGTTCCTTTCAGGGGTAGAGTTACAAACACTTTAATGTATTTACCTTCACTTATTCCCTTCCTGGCATTTACATTTCTACTTTAAGTTGAACAAGTGACAATATTAACCCACCTAATTAAAAGGAGTGACTGTCTCCCTGGGAACAGTTATTCATGTGACAGCAGGTCACATCCTAAAGGCACAAGGTGCCACAGCACAGGAGTTTTTAATGCAGTTTTTCCACCATCAGCATAGGCCGCTCTGCAACAATGCAGTGGTGCCGTTTGTCACGCAACAGACTTTTTTTTTTTACATCAAAACTGATGTGTAAAAGTCTCATAAAAGGGAAGACGGCATAAGGCAAAGAGTAAGTATACTCTGAAACTAAAAACTTTTGACTCTTCTTCTATTTCAGTGCTATTTTTCACAAAGCTAAAAAGTAAGGGCGTTGTTTTTCTAATCCAGGGAAAAATCGCATACAAAACACCCACTTCACGCGTAAGCATTCTTCCCGTACAGACTCATATTCCCAATTTGACCAAAATGCACGTGGTGTGACTTCACAACATTATCCACTTCACGTCACTTATTTAACATTCATCTTGTGATACTCATCCCACACCGCCACCTTGTGTTGTGGTAGCACCATTTATTACACCTTCAAAGAGACCATTCCGTGTTCTATTGCAAGTCCCATACCCTCCCCCAGTATACACGTACACCACATATAACAAGGCATACTAGGTTTAAGAGGAACAAGTATTACAAAATGAAATAAGGAGAGAAACTTTCTACATATTGCAGAATTATACAGATCCATTCCTTGAGGATTCATCTGAGAAAAAGTGGGGAAGAAACATGGCCGTTGAAATCAGATACCTGACAAGGCTGCCTGGATAGATACATCCATGTAGACTATCACAAGGCTGGCAAAGTCTTAGCAAGGTTCAGAGAACTGAAAGCACAAGAACTACCAGCAGGGAGAAGGAAGTGATGTGGTTTCAGTTAAAATAAGACATGGTTAAAGTTTCTCTTTGCCTCTGAAGAAGTTTGTCCTTTTTCAGTAAATCCTTCAGTGATTCTCCTCTGACTATTTACATCCTGCAGAGCTTCAGTGGGAAGTTCTCAGTGATGAGATGATCATCATGCAGAAGGACGACGATGTTAACTTCAAACTCTGGAAGGGGGGGAAAAAAAAACAACAGAGTTCCATATGAATCTGAACTGCAGCAGTAGGATGAGCAGGGGGCAGTTCCCGCTCCCAGGCACAGCACTTCACAGGGCTCTTCCAAGCCGTTTCAATACCCTGGTTTCTCCTGTGGCAGGGACGAACAAGGTACTTCAGGCAGAACCTCACCACAGGCATGGACCACTCCTAGAGAGCCATGGCTTGTTCTAATCTTTGGGATTCCTCTGGATTCATTTCCGTATCACTGAAAAACTGCAACATACAGTCTTGGGGACAACAGGCAGAGTTCAGACATCCAAGACAAAATGTTTTGGGAAAGACACCTCACACCAATACCCAGTTTAGAAGCACATAAGTGGAAGAGTTATGGAACAGACCCCTGCCCTGCTGTCACCAGGTAACACAGCCATCGACTCCTGCAATGTGCGTGGCCTCATGGAATTAAGTGCCAAAATACAATATACCTGCAAACTACAAAAAATATTTTTCAAAAGAAAATCTACTCTTTAGCTATTATATCATGTTGTTCAAAACCAAGATCAGTATCAGATCTATAACCAATCCTAAATGGAGACAGAATACAAAGTCAGGTAGAGTTAAATGAAGGGAGCCAGAGATCAAAATAAACTCAAAATAACTGTCTGGTTTTAGGATCTTTGTAACTGTATCGAGACTGTTCTTAAAAGTAGATACTACACTAACGGTAGCCATTTGTCATGGTAAATTACTCTTCAATAGCTAGAAATGGCAAAAAGTAGAGAAGAATATTATTTTGGGGAAAAAAAATTGCTGTACACATCAGGTGCAAAAATGCTCTCAAGGGAACAGATAAACAGGTAGGCACAGCTGAAAAGCTTTTTGGTCCAAGATGGGCAGCAGAAGAGTAGAAGCGGCTTCAGTTGGGAAGAATCCTCAAGGCAGGGCCTTGTAGCTTCAATCGGATGCAATAAAATAAAAGAACCACCACCAGATTCCAGCAGGATGAAGGGGAGAAAAACAGGCTAGCAAAAAGAACTTATGCAGTAATTATTTGACCAAGTGAGTAAACTCCTATATTTCAGGTGTTTGTTAATGAAAATGTTGGATTTTGGCAACAATAAGCAGGAAGAAGCAGCTGGCGTAGATCAAGAAAAGCAGTCACGCACAGCCTAACCTTAATTTTCTGAGTCTGTGCAGCAGGAGGATGGGAAACAAAGAGGAGAGGGAATGGAACAAGGGGTTCTCACTGGTGATGAAAAGGAAGGGGCCATCTTGGCATTTTATTCTTGGGCTGTTACCCAAGTGTTTTATCACGCCTAATTTTTGGCAGAAAAAAAATTACCTGCCATTAGACTGCTTCTCCTGCCCCTTTACCATAAAGCTCTATTAGCCAGAAGTAGCCCAACAGTTGCACAACTGTTTTTAGTTAGAAGTATTTGGGCTGTAGTTTCTCCATCTAGATGAAATACAGCACACTGCCGTCTCCTGTTCAGGAAACCTCTACAGGGAAACAGATGGATATCCTTGGTGGTTCCCACAGTGCTGACAGCGATTTCTCTCTTTACCTGCCAGAAGCTAAAGTGAAACCAGGAACTTATCTCAGCTGAAAGCCGCCAACACGCACAAAGCCCTACGCGCTTACCAACTTTGAAGTTTGTTGTTTCCAGGGTAGGGCAGGTGAACAGCCTGGGGAACACCATGTATATAGGAATCGGTAGGCCCCTGCAGACATCCCCATCGGCGATCTGGATGTTCTGTATCTCTGTGGCATCTCTGGCGTAACCTTCCGCACACCCTGGTGAAAGTGGGAAATTCAGAGGGAAAGGAGGGGAAGGGAGAGAGAGAAGAGAAAGCAGTGGCCAAAACTACACCAGGGTAGCAGTGGGGAGGGGAGTACGTGTGGGCAAAACGTTTTGCCCTTTCACCTGCAAGTTTTCACATTAGCACTCCGAGTTAAGGAATGTAGAGATTATTTAAATTCATGTTTGGACTGTCCCACCTAAAGTGCAAAACAGTTTTTTGCAAGTCTTTTTAATTGTATGGCTTTTAACTATCTTTCATACTTAAGCTGAGAGAGCGCAAGCGGTAATTCCTGCATTTGATACACATTCCCTTTAGAGGGAAACTTACCACAGGTTTCCACACGTACTAACTGCAGCTCAATACTTTTGATGGCAGCCTCTGCATTCTCCACCACCAGCTCTCCTGTTAGTGGCTGTGTAATGATACAGTTTGTAGAACTGAGATGACCTCTGATGAGAAATTTTGGAAGTGAAGCTCTCTGAAAAGATTGAGGGGGGGGAAGAAAAAACAAAAGACGCAAGTTTAAAAGCAGGCTAAAAAAAAAAAGTACCGTACAGAAAGATAGTTATCAAAGTACACAGAAAATCCCCTAAAGTTGCAAAGTTAAGAACTCAGTTCAGAAATGCCTCAAGCAACTTAAATAATACAGGTCTTTAAATATGGATCCTTATGCAGACGCATTAAGATATCTCTTACTACCCTCCGCCCTGACATGCTTCCCCCCTACTCATTCCATCCACAGGAACGTTTTTCCTGGGATGAGCTGGCACAACTTGGCTATTGCAATTAATCCAGAACTCGGGAACCGCACGCTGAAGGAGGTAGAGGCTGGCAGGAACTGACAGAATGGTCAAGTTAAATCAGCTGGCGGCGCTCTGGAGAACTGCCGCCCGGTCCCATTCCGTTATGGATTGCAATACAACCTATCGTTTCAGTGATTTTCCTACCTTTTTAAATTTCTCTTTCATGGCTGCTATTGAGAGGGAAGACAAGCATTTCAAAATCTTCGTCTGATGCGAGATGCAGCACACTGCTTGTGTACCAACACACCAATGAAAGAGCTTAATTTGAATACAGGATCACACTTCTAAAACTTTAACAGCAAGCATGTTTCCTACTTTTTAAGGAAGGAGCAGTAAGAATAGCTGATCAAGGGTGACAGTCTGTACCTCAGTTTCTGTAACAGAGCAGAGGGGGGTTTTGCCCCCCTGCCCTCCCCATTTTCAGGCCAGCAGGCATCACAGATACCCGCTGCCAGCAGAGAAGCTCGTATGCCAGAAGCTCCAGTTACATTTCAAGTTCTGGCAGGTGGCATACTGAAACAGTCAAGCTTTCTACCCACATCTTCAGCTCATATCTTCACGATCCAACCTTCTTCAAACTCTTTGAGCATCCTGCTCTAACCTTCCCCTTCTTTTGCAAGCCTTATTCTTCTCTCCCTCCTTAATTTTTTGTTATTGACTTCTTTGATATTAGCCCCTACCTTCCAACCATCTGTTCACACTTCCTTGTGGCGTCGGATTTCCTTGCCCATGAAACTGATTTTCCCTTCTTCCAAACCAACTCTCTTGCCGCAAAGTTTTTTCCTCCCAATTTGTTTGTTTTGCTTCTTAGTCCTGGCTGCCAGTAGCAATGGCAGAAAAGTTCTCCTCAGCTATTGGTTAGACTGTTTCACTCAGACACCCAACACCTCTGCAGAATTTAGCTGTTCCACTCAAAACAAATCTTAGGGGGAAATAAGAGAGAGAGGAATTTTCATGTGTTTAGTAAACGTGACTTTACTTGCGTATTTTCCCCTAACCTAAATAGCAGAAGTTACAGCCCTGACAAAACCAGCCTATGAAATCTTGAGTCCTAATAATGTATTAGTAAAATGCTTTATCATATGATCCCTCACAGGTTCTTTTCATCACCAGATTAGTAAACAGAGCTGCTGCCCTGCTTCACAGGGACATCATACAGCTACCCCCTGAAGTACAGCGGTCAGGAACCTAAGTGACAGAGATGAAAGGAACTTGGGGAACAAGAACTCAAGACCATTTTCCTCAATCCTAGTCTACGAGACTTGTTTTTTTAAAGGTATATTTCCCCTAGAGCCTTACTACTCTTGCCAGTACTCTTCATATTTTTATCCTAGCTAGGTCTTCTCTCATAGGACCTGCCATTTACACTCTATTTCTTAATCCCCC